>JACXGK010007693.1:0-24523 GCA_016801125.1 Novumbra hubbsi
CGTGTAGAGTATCCACTTGAAAAATGAACTAAACAGAGACAAACCGTGAGCCGTTGAGACAAGCAACAAACAATAAACCACACCGGGTGTGGCTAGAAAATGAACCTAAGTAGGCTCCCCAATCAGAGTCAACTGAATGCAGCTGCTCTGACTGGGGAGCCCACAATGACATGAAGAGGGCTAGAGGCCTCAAAAATAGGCCTGCCCTGAAATGGCCAGGGGCTCGCAGCCAGGGCATGACACAAGCTCTATATGAGTTGAATGTATTATTATTTATTCATTAGTAGGGTTAGGGTTAGCAGGATTTGCAGGTGAGCCTTTTTTGTAGATTGATTAAAGGTCCTGAATGGGTTTCCTGGTTTATACAAATTCTAAATGGTCACAGTCTGTCTCAGTCGGGTAGCATGCAACGGTCATATACATACACCATAGGTATTATTTCCATAATGCTGGTGGAGATCATTCAATGTTCAACTGTTATCAGACACACAGGGGGCCCAGCATATAAAATACGTGGAACTCCTAGCAATGTTTTTTTTTTTTTACTGAATAAACAGCTTTATGGATGTTATTCCAACTATTTGATGGGATCCAATTCAGCTTGCAATTGCACCGGGACTTCCTTTCCAATGTACGCAAGATGATTCAGCATCCACAGCCAGAAGATTGGACCTATGGACCCTGAGAGTTCCAATCTGATGGCCCCTAAAGTACCTGGCCCCTAAAAAACAATCAGCAAATAATTGTCAGGTCTGTTATTAAGGCTGGGTTTATGAAACTTATCTAGTGATCTACAGTTGGATTTTTTGATCAATATAAATGTTTATCCTTTCGCAGGTGTCAGGTTAAAATCTTTGTCCTGGCAGTTATATTGAATGCAGGTTGTAGTTCATTCCCAATTCCACTGGGGGGGTATTTTATTTGGCTGTATTCTAATAGGAATTAGCCTGCATAACGTGACTAGCCTGGTGACCTTCAAATGGCCTCAAACCAAGGTTCTACATCCGTCCTGCTGCTTCTTGATCTTAGTGCTGCCTTTGAAACTATTGATCACTCCCTTCTCTTGGAGAGATTTGAAATCCATATTGGGGTACGTGGATAAGTTTTAGCCTGGTTTTAACCTTATTTATCTGAAAGATAGTTTGTATGCATAGATGGCATGTCTTCTCATTAATAAAATATATGTTTTGGTGTTCCTCAAGGCCCCGTTTTGGGGCCATTACTGTTTTCACTATATAACCACAATGTACATTTTCAGATGCAGGCCTTCTGATGGTACCTTGAATTTTTAAACAAACAGCCAGACGCAGGGCTTTCTTACATAAAGTCCCGCTATTGTGGAATAACTTGACAATTAGGGTTAGAAATGCAGACCCAGTGGTATGAATCGGAACGGAAAGGATTGATACTGTTCACCCTTGCTGTCTTTCCAGATGGGCTCTCATCTCCACTGGGATGCCCTTTCTCCAATGCCATATGAGGGCGGAGTCACTGGCTTGCTGTTGTCTCTCTAATGCCATTTGAGGCCGGAGTCACTGGCTCACTGTTGTCTCTCCATTGCCATTTGAGGGCGGAGTCACTGGCCTGCTGCGCCATTGCGCCCCTCGAGCAATTTGAGTAAACTCTACTGGTAATATTCGTCAATCATTCAGTAATGCTGTAAAAAGAGGGTTAGGGTTTTATAAATAAATGTGATTGATTGATGTGTACGAGGGGGCTCATTTATTCAGCTGCAAAACTGGGATTTATCAATATAAACGTTTGCTTAAAAAAGTTAGTATATTTCAGCACAGCCATTACCATGCATACGCACAGTGCCAAGTGGTGGAATAAGGGAACTGCTTCAGAAATGTAAACTAAAAAAAATATTTTTTTTCAATACGTAGATTTTTCTGAAAAAGCTATTTAATGCAATGTTACTTAACAGACTACAACATTTTATGCAACCTGACCACACTTACTTTTAATTTGTAATGATTCATATAACCAATTCACACAAAGTTGACTTTTGTTAAATGATACTAGACTATCCATTTCTAGAAAGTAGTGTCTCGGCAGATACCATTTTGCCATTGTATTTATTTTTGTATTTTAGAGAGGCCACCCCCCTATGGTTTAGTGCAACCAGCACTTCAATAGGATCTTGTCAGTCTGGCATCTCACCCAAGATGAGCCAGCCAATAAATACCCGCAAAACTAACAGTTTCATACTCTTTCTAAACACGGTCCCTCAACAGGTTAAAGTCAAGGGTGTATTCGTTTATTTGCCATTCCTTGGTTCTGAAAATGATCTGAGAAATAGACAGCGCTCAGATGGTCACCATGCCCTATAGATATTTACACAGTTATCAAAACGCAGACGTGGTGTAAGCCTATACCAAACACATACCTTATTTGTGGAAAAGATCTTATAAGTGGAAAAATATGGAAAAAAATCCCCTATGGAAGAAATTAATGGTGTAATTATGTAAAGAGACACTTTTTGAGTTTTCACGCAAGGTTTTATGGGGATGATATCCCTATATGGTTCTACTTAGTATATTTTTAAAGTGCAGGGTTAATACAAGGCAAATCCAATGTATGCAGGGATGAAATAAAACTGCAATAAACTCTGACGGTACCATACAGCATCACTGAAGCAGACAGTAATTGAGTTCAGTCCAGCAGAGATCAAAGGACAATATATCCAACATTACATTTTAGTTTCAATAATTCATTGGATGTAAGTGCATGCAACAAGATATCACGTTACTCTAATAGCTTGTATGGGCAACGAGGGAGATTCTACAGATAGACATTCAGAATGTATATACTCCACCCAGGTTAAATGAGAAGTGAGATGTTCACTTTTATGCCTAAGAAAGAGAGATGAAAGCTTTTGAATTTAAAAACACAATGTTTAACATTTGTTGACGTTCCAAACATTAGTTTATTTTCTGAGTTAAGCTAGGATGGTTGTCTCTTTGGTAACTCTCCCTGACTCAAACATTGGTTTATTTTCTGAGTTAAGCTAGGATGGTTGTCTCTTTGGTAACTCTCCCTGACTCAAACATTGGTTTATCTTCTGAGTTAAGCTAGGATGGTTGTCTCTTTGGTAACTCTCCCTGACTCAAACATTGGTTTATCTTCTGAGTTAAGCTAGGATGGTTGTCTCTTTGGTAACTGTCCCTGACTCAAACATTGGTTTATCTTCTGAGTTAAGCTAGGATGGTTGTCTCTTTGGTAACTCTCCCTGACTCAAACATTGGTTTATCTTCTGAGTTAAGCTAGGATGGTTGTCTCTTTGGTAACTCTCCCTGACTCAAACATTGCTCCCCCTCAGGATACCAGACACCCTAAGGTAGAGTACGAGTACATACATTATTAGTATTTTTTTCAATTTAACAGATCATTGACCCAATGCCGAGGTATTGGTATATTGAATACTTAGGCATTTGGACAACGGTTCTTGAATTGTAAAGGGCAAAGCTGTAAAAACATTTGATGTGACAAATTCAATAATTTTTAGGAACAACCTCTTCCAAGCTGTGGGCTTGATTACAGGCTCAAAATGGCCAGAAACAAGTCGATCTATTTTTGTTAATTCCATGAGAGAAATTGACAAGAAACTGAAGATTTCGCACAACAATGTATACTACTCACTTCACAAACGGACTGTAACCAGAATAGAAATATCCCAGAGCACAACTGGGAGAACAAATATTAGAGTGTGTAGTTTGAGAAACAGGTGCCTCACAAGTCTTCAACTGGCAGCTTCATTTAACAGTACACACAAAAAACACCTGTCACAACACCAACAATAAAGTGGGACTCAAGGATGCTGGCCTTCAAGGGTTACAAAGAAAAAGCCAGATGTCAGACTGGCAAATAAAAATAAAACATTATTTTGCAACGCCATGCCATACCCTGTAATTGGAGCCAGTTTTGTCCTTCAACAGGACAATAACACAACGCACAGGTCCAAACTATGCAAGAAATATTTAGGGAGTGGCCAGCACAGTCATCAGACCTCAACCCTATTGAGCTGTTCTGGGAGCAGCTTTGACCGTATGGTACATAAGAAGTGCCCATCAAGCCAATCCAACTTGTGGGTGGTGCTTCAGGATGCATAGGGTGAAATCTTCTCAGATAACTAAAATGTTAAGGTCTGCCAGGCTGTAAATGGAGGATTCTTTGACTAAAGCAAAGTTTGAAGGGCATAATTATTATTTCAATAAAAAAAAAAATGGTCTAATCTTGGAAATGACTATATTTCCTATTTAAACAGACTTTTGAACGGTGGTGTAACGCATAAATACCTGGGTTCATTTGTTGTTCTATTTTGCCCCTTCTGGTGGATACAATTAGAACTGTACCCAAGTCTGAATTGCTTTATTTAAAGAGGACACTTAAAACAGGGAAAGAATGATAAAAGGCAAATTTTTTCAAAGGCACGAGAAAACAGTGAGCAGAAAAACAGTTGAGATGAGGTAGATTACACACGTACAGACACACACAAACATTAACAAGCATGCACCAATGAAAGAAGTGAATATACGCATACATATATACAAGCATGCATACACAAAGGAAAGCACACGCACGCATACATAAAGTAACACACACACACTTGTGGGGTGACAGAGTGCACTAGCTGAGCTGAGATGAACCAACGGCAACCTCGGGGAGGCAGGAATGTGTATGGCCCTGGTCCAAGAGAGGCCAGTGGAATCCACAGCAGGCCACCTCCGTTGTCTTAGTGAACGCTACTCTAACACTGTCCCTGTACTTGTGTGTGAGTGAAAGAGAAAGGCACAAAGAGGAAATAGCATTACCAGAATGTGTATCATTTCACAGAGGGTCTGTGCACAATAGTATGCATTTCCATGTTTGAGCATGGCCTTAACTGCCTATAAGCCCAGTTGTACTCGGTTTGCCCGCATCTGTGAGTAGATGCATTTGTGAGAGTCTGAGAAGTTGATTGTGTGTGAGGCCCATGGTCTTTCTAATGATTCGCCACGCAGCTAATAGCTATTAATAGTGAGGTTGTCCTCCACCAGGCTGGGTGTCCAAACGCTGTCTGCTACCATTGCCAGGATCCCACACTGTCTCACACACAAACCCCAAAGCAAGCAATAGGGCTGGAAGCAGAGCCTCCTGTACATGACGTGTGTGTTGCTAGGGGCCTCCAGTTCAGTTAGTGTTGCAGTTTCTAGTTGAAAGTTAAAAAATAAAAGTTAAAAATAGAATACGGGCATTTCCATGGCTACAGATTGATACTGAGACATAAAGCGCTTTTTAAATGTCAGCAGACAGAAAACATTGATTCCTAGGTTAAACAAACCAAACAAATCCATAAACAGATACTACATTTAACAAATTGTTAATATATTTTCAATACCCCCCCGACAAATTCAGAAAGTACCAACTAGTCTTGTTGCAGCAATTCCCAACTGGCTCAGGAGGAAGGAAGATCATGTGATGTCTTCTTCCCAGGCCTCACCAATGTACTGTATTCTGCTTCTTTCTACACTGTACATCCAAGGAGAAACAAGTTAGATGAGTGCTCTCGACTGATGGTCTAGGAAGCTTTTGCAGGCTCCGGACCTGCCAGAGGGAGTCACTAGAGCTCAATGATAAATCTCAGCTGAAAATGACACACCACACCCTTGACAAATGGCATGCAATATGTTTGGAAAATAATAAGCACATTGGCTATTATTCTAATGAGCTCAATATGAGCTAGTCATGATTGGACATCTGATTGGTAGCGTAATGTGGAGTGCATGATATTTCTGTATACTACTATAATTATAGTACAGTATATTATACTGTACTGCACTAAGCTCAACTGTACTGTCCTGTTCTCCACAGTACTGTTATAATCTCTATTGTATACTGTCCTGTACTTGTCTGTATTGTGCTGACCTAAACCTCTCTAGTTTACTGTACTTAATTGTGCTCCCCAATCTTGTTAAACATAGGCTTGGTACATATTTAAAACAATTTTACTTCAAATTGTTTTAAATCAACACCAATGGACTGTAGTCTGACAATGTTAGAGGTTGATGAGGCTTAACACTTAATGGGGAGGATGATGGAGAGAATGAGGTCCTATGCAAAGATCTCGGTAAGAGATCTTTGCATAGGAGAGGTAACATTAACTGAAAGGATAAAGGAAGAGAGTAGTCTCGCATTACCAAACTGTCAAAATCTCTGCCCACACAAACTATAATGCCCTGTACAGTGATTCAAGAGAAAGCCATACCAGCCCAAAGCTAACAAGTGGCAACAAGTAAATGCCCACCACTTGGGAAACCTAGGCCTTGCTTTATCTTTAGCGCAGAATGTAACATTCCCAACATAAAGGGCAGTCCGATAAAAAAAGCAATGCCCCGGTTCTGCTTGCATTGCTTTTTTTGAACTCTTTTACTCAGACGAGAAATCCTGGAGTTAATCTTCATTGCCGTCAACAGTGAATGCAATGAGTAGAAAGTTTCATTAAAAATCCCCCTAACTTGTTTAGATTGTGGTCATATGTAGTCAAGATAGTAAAACATGACAACTTCAGGGAGGTGTGTGATACTGGTGGGCCACGGTGGGCCAGTCTTTACAGAATGCATCAGAATGCAATTAACGTAAGAAATGAAAGGACTGGTTCGTATTTCCTTTCTGAAGAGACGATCAGAATGTCTCTGTCTGTTTTTATTTGTCTGTTTGGATCTCTATTAGTTCCTGCAGAAGCAGCAGCTATTCCTCCTGGGGTCCATAGAAAACAAATAACAAAGCTTTGATAAGTTGTGTGAGGATATATCATTAAAATCAAAGCATGATGGTTGAAATCATGAGACCAGGGGCAAGAATAATGTTTGAATATACATTATAAGTAGTCTTTTTTCACAGATGAATACAATCCACAATGAAAACAAAACATTTTAAAAACGGAATCTTCCGGTCCTGGATTGTGTTAGACTAAAACAAATATTTGTAAGTAATGAGCGGCCATGGTACCGTACTGTCAGTTTATTTTAAAAAACTCTTCTAAGAGCTAAGAAAATGAATGCACTACTCCAACAATATGTTGTGGCATTTCTTAACTGGAGCATCGCTTCAATTCTACCCTGTAAATGCTCCCGAGAGGCTGAGCTCCCCGTCAGAGAAGAAATAACATATTTTAAAAAGTTTGGAAACTGTATATTGACCATCTGTTTTCATGAGAATTAAAACCTCCAACCAGCACTATTGATGGGAAAGAAATTTACAAAGTATTTCTCAATTTATACACTGCTCAAAACATTTAAGAGAACACGTAATCATCACAGCATTACACCAAGTCAATTAAACTTCAGGGATGTCAATCCGTCCAGTTAGAAAGCATAAGCAATTGTGAATCAATGTCAACGATTTTAGAGCAAATTGTGAGCAAGTGACAACAGCTGCACTGGAGAAACAACAGCAAAACAACCCCCCAAAAGGGAATGGTTTTGCAGGTGGTGGCCACTGAAAATTGCTCTCTTCTTATCATTTTTGACAAAATTTGTCTAGGTTTCCGTTTGCTTGCGTCCTTGTCTGTACTGGTAGCATAAGGGGTACCTGCAGCCCATTCAAGTTGCACAGTTAATACAGTTCCTGCCGGATGGCACATCCATACGTGCCATCGCAAGAAGCTTGGCTGAGTCTCCCAACACAGTCTCTAGAGCATGGAGGAGATACCAGCAGAAAGGCCAGTGCATGAGGAGAGCTGGTCAGGGCAGTAGAAGGGCATCAACCCAGCAGCAGGACCGGTATCTGCTCCTTTGTACAAGGTAGAACAGGAGAAGCAATGCCAGAGCATTACAAAATGACCTCCAGCGGATACTGGTGTTTATGTTTCTGACCAAAATCCTTGGAGGGTGGCACAGACCTCCACGTACTAGCCAACGATACCCATCATCAGACCTTATACTGGTGCAGTGGGCTCTGGGTTCACGCAAGTTGGAACAGCGTGGAATTTCAATTGTTAACTTCTATTTTCGGTGTGTTTGGATCCAGCCCTCAATCGATTGTTGATTTTGGTTTTCATTGACTGCTGTTACATCATTTTGTTCTCAATGAGTTACACAATGTACAATAACGATTAGTATCTTTAATATATTTCCTTGTGTTTCAGACATAAATTACAACTGGTTAAATAACTGTTGGATACTTGGATCTCAGACTGGGGCAAAGTTCAGTCTTTCAACACAACAACCACCCAAAGTACACAGCCAAAACAAGGCTGCAGTGGAGTAGACAGTGAATGTCCTTGAGTGTTTCAGACAAAGCCTGGAGTTCAACCCTTTCTAGCATCTGCTGGACACCTGAAAATCATAGTTTGCCAAAGCTCCCCATCAAACCTGACAGTACTCGATAGGATTTACAGGAACAAATGGGAGAAACTGACAAAATACAGGATTGGAAAACTGATTGAAGCAGGTCACTGAAGCTGTGAACACTACAAGAGGTGCTTGTACAGTACTGAAAATATACTGAATATATAGTACTGAATGTATTTAAGTTTTTATTTTCAATAAATATGCTTTGTTATCATGGGGGATTGTGTGGCCAAAACATTTTCTGTACATTAATAAAATGTCAATGACACGGCAAAATGTGGAGAAAGTGTAGGCATCTGAATACTTTCTAAAGGTACTCTCTTGATTTTGAAAACATCTAAGATCAACTCTTGTTGGGCTGAGCCTGGTCCGTTCCAACTAGTCAATTGTTTAGCCTAGCTAGAGCCATTTTCTTTTTAGTTATATTATGTAAGACTAATGGTAAAAAAGTAATTTAAGTTATATATTATAACATGAGTTTTTCCAAAATGGAATTGGAAAGAAACCCATCCTAACGCCACACATTCCCTTTCATAAATCCAATTCCGGGATGCAGGCCTTGTAGGTCAATGGATTGTAAGAGATCTTCAGTTACTTGGCAGATTCCCGCAAGCAATAGCCTTAATTTCTCAGAGGAAGAACAAACTTACAAGTTTTCAGAATAAAGTTATTTGTTTCTGGCCATTTTGATCCTTTTATTACTATACTTTGAATCAATAAAAAAATGTGTAAGCAACAATACATTTAGATTTTATTTACTGCTTTAATGTTCCCCACTTTTCGAAATTCATTCAAGAATTTCAATCTGTCTACTCACCATCAACAAATCTCATAAAGGAAAACCTAAGCCTAAGAAAAACTGAAACCTTTAAAAACTAAACAGATTATTAACGCTGAGATGAAATGCGATAAACAAATGCAATATCATTCAGTGACATGTTTTTAATAATACAGAAACCAAAACAACCATAATATATGAGGTTTCTGAAATGCCTAATAAAATCAAATCAAGGAGTATTGGCACCCTACATGAAATAGAAAAAAGTAAGATGTGAATATAAAAATAGATTAGGTTTCTGTCTGTGTATCTCTTTATTGACAAGTTAAGTGGTAATGCAATCTCAGATATTTATTTATTTGTTTATTTATTATTTTAGCCACCCTAACACCTTCTACATTTCTTGCACTATGGAGACATGACAGGTATCAAAATAGTCTTGTTTCTGATTGCGTTGCTATTGTTTTGTGGAACGTTTTGTTGAGGATAAGGAAAGGTTAAGGAAATATATACGTTTGCGTGTCAAAAAACAGCCACACTGGCTGAAGGGTAGCTAGCCACACTGAACGTGGGTTGCCTAGCAACTTACATAAGCAAACATTCCAGAATGAGGCCATGCAAATTGGACATTGTCAAAGGTAAGCCTGAAGTTATTATGCTACCTGTTTGCTAGCTATTGAGTCTTTATTATGCGGGAGATAGGTAGCTAGCTAATGGAACATATCAATGTTTTTGTTTTTGGGAGATGTATCGGGAGATTATCTGTGTTCATTACCTGCCAGTGCACAGCTGGACACTGCCCCACTTTACAATTTCTATGGAATTGTACATTTCCTAGCTCGTCTTTGTTGTCTCATCAGATATTTCCCTTCCTACTTGGACACATGACGCATTCTCAGTTTCATATTTGAGGCCACATATACAGCAGACATTTTAACCATTTTAAATTGAGATGAAAGCTTTATCGACCTACTCAAATATATTCCGCTAACAACTTTCTGTGCACATAATCTGCTCCTGCTCAAAACAGCATATCTAATTTAATTGTTTATCCCTTCCAAAACTAGAGCCTATGTCTCTATAACAATTTTTTAAAACTAAACTGTAAACTCAACAGTAATCAGCCATAACATTATTTCTTCCACCAAAACAGCCCTGACTCATCAAGACATGGACTCCACATGACCGCTGAAGGTGTGCATCAATGAGCCTTGGCCACCAATGACCCTGTTGGAGGTTCAGCACTTTTCCTTCTTCAGACCACTTTTGATAGGTACGGGCCACTAGTCAGTGGTTATAAGGTTATGGCTGAGAAGTGTGTTCTTTTGGGAGAAATAGGCTGCAAGAATCACCTTCTAGATTTAACTAATGAGGTAGATCCTTATCATCCTCGTTGTCATTGTTATATCTTGACTAAGATTTCAGACGATGAGGTAAAGGTTGTAACCGAACATCACTCCACGCTTCTCTAGTAACCCCCTCTAGTAAGGTGCTGCGTTTATTGCATTACATTTTTTAACGCGTTAAACGTTTCAAAATAAACGCAAAGATGAACAAGTTAACTCTCCCAGCCCTAATATATATATATATATATATTATATATTTATATAATATATATTAGGGCTGGGAGAGTATATATATATATATATATATAAATAATAGGAATATATAGTATATTATAGACTCATGCACACTACACTGATAGTCAGTTCCGAAATGAACTGCATGAGCAAAGTATAAGACTGGTTCCAAAATAAAACATGATGTCATAGTTGTACTAGTAGAAACAGGGTCATCACTTTTCTAATGCACAGACAAAAGAGAGGAAGAGTTGTTTAAAATATTCAACCCCCTTCCATTAACGGACTGTGCAAAGACAGGAAAATGACCTGTATTGAACATTTCATAAGAGAGAAAAAGTGATACATTTAGTGTGAGTATGAGGAGATATAGAGTTAAAGTGAGAGAAATAGTGCTTGTGTTATGTGTGAGAGAGAAATAAGTGATAGAGAAAGTCAGAGAGAAAGAGAATGAAATGATAATGCTGAGATCTAGTACTTAGGTTATGGAAACAAAAAAACTCTGTAATGTCAAAGTAAAAAATAAAACCAAACAGTTCTAAATTAATTGAAATGATAAAACTATAACAAACTAAATTATGGGTTTCCACTTTGTTATGACACAGCTGAATGAGCTCTTGTGCAACCAAAGGTAGAATACGCCTGTCTGTTGGAAGTCCTACAGTTGGTTTGTACAATTCCTACAAAAAATTACAAAAGAACATTCAAAGAAAATCCTAATTCATTTTGGGAGACTCAAATGAAGTGAAAGAAGATTCTATGGTTCAAACAAAAAAATTAATTCTGCAAAAGCCTCACAACACATCATCCTAACAGCACATCATCCTGACAACACCATCCCTGCCATGGTTGTGGCAGCATCATGCTAGAGGGGTGCTCATTAGGGGCAGATCCTGGAGGTCAAGATGGAGGGTAAACTGAGCAAAATACAGAGGTCCTTGAAGAAAATCTGGGGGGATTAATCATTTTCCGGCATGACAATGACCCAAATCACACATCAAAGACAGCGCAAGAGTGACTTTGGAAGAAGTCTGTGAACATCTTGGAGTGGCCAAGTCAAAGACGAGACTTCAGTGACATTAAGAATATGTGGAAAGAGTTGGCTACTGTTGTTTAATAAAGGTCCCTGTGCAACTTGACTTGCAAAGAAGCAAATATGTGTATATTCAGATGTGCAATACTGGTGGAGACTATTCAAATAGTCTGGAGAGATGTATTACCATATTTCAATGATCTATTTCTGTTTTGTATTTGTAATTCATTTGCAACAATGTGCAGTAATTCTTTTTCACTTTTACGTTAAGGAATTTTTTTCTGTTGATCAGTGGCAAAAGCACTTCCCAATGGGTATGATTCTGAAAGCACGGAGGAGTCCCCAGTTTAAAATGTAACGTAATTAACATGTTACACACCGCATTGTCACAGTAAATTCCCAATGGCTATGATTCTGAAAGCAAGGAGGAGTCCCCAGGTCAAAATGTAACGTAATCAATAGAACATGTTACACACAGTAAATTCTTGTAATGTTATTGGATGACAGTTAAGTCATCAATGCAGATGAGCCAAAACCTTACAACCACTCGAACGTGACGCAAATTACATTTATCATTTCCAAACAAGGGTACATAAAGTAAGTCAAGGTCTGACTAGATTAGATGGTATGCAAACAATGAATTCTCATAATCAACATGTTGGTAGCAACAGATATGCGCACAACTTTGAAAAGGGTCACATAGTTATGGCCAGATGACTGGGTCAGAGAGTCTCTGGAAAGACAAGCCTATGGGGTGCTCCTGGTCAGAATTGGGGAGTACAACCGAAAGGGTGTTGGGTGCCCAAGGCTCATTGATGCACAAGCGCAACAAAGGCTATCAGATCTAGTGCGAAACCACTAACAGAATAATGTTGCACAAGTCAAAGAAAATGGTAATGATGTTACAGGAGTATTGTGTCACAACACACAGTCGAAGTGGAAAGGCACTTGTCTGAACAGGACCTTGGAGCAGTGGAAGATGATCACCTGGTCCGATGAGTCGGGGCCTGTTTGGAGGCAAGTGGTCATTGTGTTTTGGCTCATTAATGTTGACTGTTAAAAACACTAAATCAATGTTGTTTATATGTTAATAATAATAATACATTGAATTTATATAGCGCTTTTCTAAAGACCCAAAGACGCTTTACAATTGAGTAGCCAATACACAGATAATGAAAAGAAAAAGGACTAGGATGCGACAATGGAACGAGGGGAAGGGGAGGGGCTATGGGAAGGCTTGTGTGAACAGATGAGTCTTGAGTTGGTGGATGAAGATAGTAATAGATTCAGAGTCACGGATGGATTGCGGAAGTGAGTTCCACAGCCTTGGAGCGGCCCTAGAGAAAGCCCTGTCCCCAAAGCTGGGGAACAGGGAGCCAGTGAAGTTCCCGGATGATAGGGGTGATGTGCTGCCAGGACTTGGTGTGGTTGAGGAGTCTGGCTGCTGAGTTTTGGACCATTTGTAGCTTGTGGAGAGACGAAGAGTTGATGCCAGAAAGAAGAGAGTTACAGTAGTCAAGGCGGGAGGAGATGAGTGCATGTATTAAGGTTTCAGCTGCAGTATGTGAGAGGGAGGCCTTTAGCTTGGAAATATTGCGGAGATGAAAGAAAGCGGATTTGACTGTCTGTTTTATGTGGTGATCAAAGTTGAGAGACGAGTCCAGAATGACACCTAGATTGCATGCGTGAGGAGTTGGAGAGACAATTGTATCATCAATGTTGAGAGAAAAAGTGCAAGTTTTGGTGAGGGTGGATTTGGTACCAATGAGTAATAGTTCTGTTTTATCGCTGTCGAGCTTTAGAATGTTATGCTGCATCCATGTTTTTATTGCTGATAGACAGGATTCAATGTGGACCAAAGGTGGATTGGTGAGAGATCTGGTACTGAGGTAGATTTGAGGGTCATTGAAGTGACGGAGGATCTGACAAAGGGGGAGGATGTAGATCACAGGTGTCAAACCGGATCCACGGAGGGCCGAGTGTCTGCAGGTTTTCGCTGTCACCTTGTACTTGATTGATTAATTAGGTCACTAATTGGTTAGGTCTAGCCTCACCTGGTTGTTTAGGTCTGAACTGGGAACCAATTTACAGGAAAAAACAAAAACCTGCAGACACACGGCCCTCCGAGGAACCGGTTTGACACCCCTGATGTAGATGATGAAGAGCGAGGGGCCAAGAACAGAGCCCTGGGGGACACCTTGTGAGACCGTATCAGATTCAGAATTATGGCCATTGAGGGAGTTGAAGTGGGTACTGTTGGTGAGGTATGAGTGTAGCCAGGAGAGAGCGGTTCCCTCAACACCCAGAGCCTCGAGCCTAGTGAGAAGAATCTGATGGTTAACAGTGTCAAATGCAGCCCTCAGGTCGAGGAGGATAAGGATGTTGAGGGCACCAGTAGCAGCAGAGATGAGGAGGTCAGTGACAACCTTGAGGAGGGCAGTTTCGGTGCTGTGGAGCGGTCAGAAGCCAGACTGAAGCGGTTCAAATAAACTGTTGTTGAGTAGGTGGTGTTGCAGTTGAGAGGCAACAGACCTTTCGAGGGTTTTTGCAATGAAGGGGGGGTTGGAGATGGGGCGGAAGTTATGAGAATTGGTGGGGTCGAGACCAGGTTTCTTTAAGATGGGGGTGACTGCAGCAGTTTTGTAGTTTGAGGGGACGGTGCCATGAGCGAGAGAGAGATTGACTATTTGAGTGATGTATGGACAGAGAGCAGGAAGGCAAGCCTTGATGAGAGATTCAGGAAAGGGGATCCAGGATGCAGGTAGTTGTTTTAGATGAAACAATTATTTTGGAGATATATTCTGAATCAACCGGGGTAAAAGAACGCAGATAGGTTTGTAGGATAGGGGCTGGAGATGGAAGGTAGTTAATTGTGGAAGAAGGGTCAGCGGAGGAGGATTAGGCAAAGATGAGTGGATGTCTGTGATCATGTCCTGGAAGAACTGAAGAAAGGAGTTAGCAAGCAGAGAAGAGGACGTGGAGGTCTCACTATGTGGTTGGAGTAGTTTGTTGACTGTGGAAAACAGAGTCCGGGAGTTTGTTTTTGAGGTTGTGATGGAGTTGAAGATGTAAGAGGTCCTGGCAAGATGGAGGGCATCATTATACATGTAGCTTATAGGCTTCGGCATGTACAGTTAAACCAGATCTGGTCCGGCGTTCAAGTCGGCGGCCCAGCTGCTTCATGGCTCAGGTGTAAACCAGGGTGATGAGGAAGTGAAGGAAACGTTTTTTGTTCGGAGTGGGGCCATGTGATTGAGGGAGACAGACAGAGTGGTGTCGAACTGGTTAGCTAGATCCTCAGGAGTAGTGGGGACATGATTCAGGGGAAGGGCAGAGCAGATGGCATCAGAGAGTTTCAGGGGGTCAACAGCTTTTAAATTGCAGAAAGAAATTAGTCGTTTCTTAGTAGTCCGGGGTATGTTTGAGCGAAAGGAGAAATTCAGGACCTTGTGGTCGGACAGTGGAAATAGTGAAGGGGAGATGTGGGTAATACTGAGGCCAATGGAGCAGACAAGGTCAAGAATGTGGCCCTTGATATGGGTTGGAAAATTAACATGTTGGGTAATATTAAAGCAGTCCAGGAGAGCCGTGAAGTCAGAGGTAGGTTTGGAGTTTGGGATTTTAACGTGGATATTCATGTCACCAAGCAGTAGAAGGCGGGGGGACAGTGATGCTGAAATGGTGAGTAGTTCAGCTAGCTCAGAGAGAAATCATTGTATTTAGGTGGATGGTAGTGTAGTATAGTAGTGATGGAATGGGATGATTTATAAGCAATGTATTCAAATGAGAGGAATGAAAGAAGAGACAGTTTGGTTATTTTATAGTTTGATTTGTGCAGAACAGCCAGGCCACCACCACGGCCGGTGAGGCGGGGTTGACACAGGTAGCTATAACCAGGGGGAGGAGCCAGATTCAGGGAGAGATAATCCTCAGGATGGTGCCATGTTTCCATTAAGAAGAGGAAGTCCAGGTGATTGTCCAATACAAGTTCATGTAGCAGGGGAGCTTTGTTACTCATAGAACGGGTGTTTAAAAGAGCGAGGTTGGTAGAACGGCAGGTGGAGCTGAGGTTGAGGACAGTGGTAGATGGAAGGGGGCGAAGGCAGCTGTGATTGACAGATCGAGATGATAGATATGGATGGGAGCGAGAGTAAGACCAGAGAGATAGTATGTTGTTACTACAGTTAGCCCTTACAGACCATTTGCGACGAGAGCCCCGATGAATATAGGGGCGTTGGCGTAGGATGCCCAGTGAACGAGCACGCCTAGTTACCTCCGGAGGAAGGCGATAGTTGTTATCAATGGTTACCAGAGTGGAGGGAGAATAGTATTTGTAAAAAGAAGGGACTTCCTGAAAAAAACATAGTAGTCCAGGGCTGAGTGGAAACAGCAGGGGAAGCAAAGTTGGAAAAAACCTGGCAACGAGATTCATTAATCGCCTAAATATCGGGCAAACCTGGCCACGGCAAACCAACCCAGTCTACACCAGCTAGCACCAGAGCCGGCTGTCAAAAACGCTATGAAGGTACACCTTCACCAGTACAACAAAAACAAAGAAAGAGTGGAACTTACTCAGTGTGTGAGAGAATAACTGGGGCACAGGTGATGACAAACGGGTGGAGACCTGGATGTCAGTACAATAGCCAGGGTGATAATTACCTTCAGGGGAGAGGCTGTGGAGCTAGCCAGGCAGTGGATTTGGAGTATCAGGGTTAGAGCGAGATGGAGCCGAAAATAAAACAGATGGTGAAAATCCGGGATTGGGAGAAAGAGTCGGTGGTGGTATTTCAGTCCATTGGTAGTAGGATAATACAAATGGGAATGGAGCACAGATCCGTAGGTATAATAATAGTCCCAGCTCTTCCAGAGGTTAGCAGACGTGACAGAAGTCGACCGACGGTAGTTTCATTCCTAGCTAGCTAGCTAGGAAAGCCGTTGACGGTTACAGAGCTTCCACGTTATCAGCGATTATGATTATAATGACTAACCGGTCATTGCACAAACAAGCCAAGGAATAGAAAAACATGAAAAACAAAACGGCAGATAAGAGAAATCGACCAAAAGGGGACGAAAAACAAACGAGAAACAATTCCAGTGAGAAGCGGCAGTCCAGTGCGATGCCAGCAGGTACTCTCGGATGGACCATTTTGTTTAAAACAAAGAATTATATGATGATGCTGAATCACCTTAAAATTGTTTTTTTCAAAAAGCATACAAATATAATGCAAACAAATATATACAGTGGAGAGAACAAGTATTTGATACACTACCAATTTTGCAGCTTTTCCTACTTACAAAGCATGTAGAGGTCTGTAATTCTTATCATATGTACACTTCAACTGTGAGATGGAATCTAAAACAAAAATCCAGAAAATCACATTGTATGATTTTTAAGTAATTCATTTGCATTTTATTGCATGACATAAGTATTTGATACATCAGAAAAGCAGAACTTAAGATTTGGTACAGAAACCTTTGTTTGCAATTACAGAGATCATACTTTTATAGTAGTTCTTGACCAGGTTTGCACACACCGCAGCAGGGATTTTGGCCCACTCCTCCATACAGACCTTCTCCAGATCCTTCAGGTCTGTCGGGGCTGTCACTGGGCAATACGGACTTTCAGCTCCCTCCAAAATGTTCTATTGGGTTCAAGTCTGGAGACTGGCTAGGCCACTCCAGGACCTTGAGATGCTTCTTACGGAGCCACGACCCATCTTCAATGCTCTTACTGAGGGAAGGAGGTTGTGGGCCAAGATCTCGCAATACCTGGCCCCATCCATCCTCCCCTCAATGCGGTACAGTCATCCTGTCCCTTTTGCAGAAAAGCATCCCCAAAGAATGATGTTTCCACCTCCATGCTTCACGGTTGGGATGGTGTTCTTGGGGTTGTATTCATCCTTCTTCTTCCTCCAAACACGGCGAGTGGAGTTTAGATCAAAAAGCTCTATTTTTGTCTCATCAGACCACACTTCTCCCATTCCTCCTCTGGATCATCCAGATGGTCATTGGCAAACTTCAGACGGGCCTGGACATGCGCTGGCTTGAGCAACGGGACCTTGCGTGCGCTGCAGGATTTTAATCCATGACGGCATTGTGTGTTACTAATGGTTTTCTTTGAGACTGTGGTCCCAGCTCTCTTCAGTTCATTGACCAGGTCCTGCCGTGATGTTCTGGGCTGATCCCTCACCTTCCTCATGATCATTGATGCCCCACGAGGTGAGATCTTGCATGGAGCCCCAGACCGAGGGTGATTGACTGTCATCTTGAACTTCTTCCATTTTCTAATAATTGCACCAACAGTTGTTGCCTTCTCACCAAGCTGGTTGCCTATTGTCCTGTAGCCCATCCCAGCCTTGTGCAGGTCTACAATTTTATCCCTGATGTCCTTACACAGCTCTCTGGTCTTGGCCATTGTGGAGAGGTTGGAGTCTGTTCTATTGAGTGCGTGGACAGGTGTATTTTCTACAGGTAACAAATTCAAACAGGTGCAGTTAATACAGGTAATGAGTAGAGAACAGGAGGGCTTCTTAAAGACAAACCAACAGGTCTGTGAGAGACGGAATTCTTACTGGTTGGTAGGTGATCAAATACTTATGTCATGCAATAAAATGCAAATGAATTACCTAAAAATCATACAATGTGATTTTCTGGATTTTTGTTTTAGATTCCGTCTCTCACAGTTGAAGTGTACCTATGATGAAAATTACAGACCTCTACATGCTTTGTAAGAAGGAAAACCTGCAAAATTGGCAGTGTATCAAATACTTGTTCTCCCCACTGTACATGAAAAAAGAGGTATAATGCAAAGGAAATCTGTATTTTTTCACCAAAAGGTTTAACTAATATTAATCACATCGTGATGTACAGTATATACTAGTTTCGTTTTTGTTAACTTTAATTAGAAAAGTCAACCAAATATGAATCAAAACAGAATGTTGAAGTGATTTGTATATGTTTGGTTTTTAATGCTGCATCAATCACGCTATTGCTCAAAATGTTCTTCAGTAAAAAGCCCAATCGCCTGGCAATACTGGAGAAGCAAATAATACGAGTCAGCATTTTATCATCATTTATTTTGGAGTAGTTTAAGTGGTTTCTGCATGGCCACCTCAACTCAAGTGACAACATAAGGATATTTAAGAACCAAAAAAACAACTGGAACACCACCTGACCGCCAGTAGTAACTGAGACTGGTAAACTGTGAATGTGTTGTTGCCAGCTTCAGCTAGTAGTAAAGGGAGATTAAGGACTGATAAAAAAGGTAGACAAGAAAGGTCAGTGGGAAGACAGAGAAGAGGAAGAAAAAGAAAAGCAAGAAAAACCATTTTATTCAAAAGTTTGTGAGTAAAAACGGCAGTGCAACGAGGGGAATAGCCCACCCTCAACCTCAGGCCCAAAAGCCGGCTCAGCACTTTCTCTGCAGCAGTCACTGACTGGAATATCTCTTGCGGTATCCTCCTTCCTCCCTGTATTCTAGCACACTTCCTCATTTGTCTCTCTCTAATCTGTCCTCCTTTTATGCAGAGCACTGTTCTCCCAGCCCCAGAAGGTCCATGCCCTACCGGTGTGTGTCTGGGAGTGAGGGGGACATGATGGGCTGGGGAGGAGGGCTGCTGAGTGGAGTGAAATAACATCACTCCCAAACCCCCTCAGGGAGGGACACCCCCCCATCCTCCACACACCACAGCCTTTACCCGCTGCATCCCGGTATCCTCTGAAAAGCAGGGAGAACATTGTGTGAACCGAGAAGGAAATTAGTGCCAGCTGCAAAGGCGACTGCTTCACTACTGGGGGAAACACATTGTGCGTTTTATTGGGTTTGGGGGGAGCGAGACAGGGGTCAAGAGATTGTTGCTTGGCAAACACCAGTGTTAGATTTCCCAACTTTCATGTGGGGTCCTTTCAGGCGGTGAGGAGAGCAGACTGGAATTTGGTCTCCCTTTCTTATTCACTCCAGCTGCTTCTCTGGATAGCCAGGGAGAAAGAACAAGATTAGAGTTTTGCAGGGACTTGTTTTGGTTCTAAATCAAATTGTTTTATGGCTGCGCGGGAGTGGGGGTGGTTCCAGACAGAAGACAATGGCGAACAGCAATCTTGACATTCTCCTTGGGGATGGTACAGCTGATTCAGAGGTCAGAAAACGGACGTATGAAAAACTGGAACCCACCTTGACAGTGCCATGTTGTGGTCAAGGCTGGACAGTTACATTATCGGTCTAGGTTTGTCCCATAAGACCAGCTCTTACAGGGTCTCAGGAGAGTATTTAGAGGCCCAACTGGTACCTTAATCCCTATATAGGGCACCGATTTAGACTAGTGCACCAAGACTGAACTAGAGAGTAAACAGGGTTCCATTTGGGATGCACTCCCTGACCCCCCCCTAAAGAGCCTATTGAGGCCCTATTACCGTAAGTCGGCTTTCATCCTTCTGGTCGTTGGCCAGCTTGTAGCACAGCTCATTACTTTATCATAATAACTGGACCACTTTGGCACCACTGTGTTGTAAGCGACTGTGTGTGTTGTGTGAATTTGAAAGTGCAGAGTCCAAGTAAAAGCTCAGCAGTGGTCCGGCAAAGAGAGAAAACGTAACAGCGAGCAGAAGAAGCTTGACTTTTATTAGATTTTCCTACAGAAGTTTACAGTGAAATTAAATAATACAGTTAAACGCATCATTTAGTGAACTGAAACCACATTTGCATACGATAATATTCTTGTCGTAGGTCAGGGAAGGGAGACCTGTTTAGAGGTCTCCAACCAAAACAATTTGACTAGTCAGCTGCCCATCGAGACAGATTTGAGTTGGGTGGTCTACAACAACTTTAGTGCAGAAGCCTGCAAACCCATTAGCTCATCTTGACAGGTACACTTACATTAGTTTGTTGTCTCAGACAACCGCTTCTAATTGGAATATAATGATATGGCTTGTTCCCCTGGCATGGGGGTGGACATTTTGATAAGGAAAAGGCCATTTGAAGTTAAAAGTATCGTCCAAGATTCTCTCCAGTAGTCCGGTGTACCCTCACAAGCACTTTTCATGCCCACTTATTAGAGAAAGCGTCTTCCACATGCACACCCTTGGGTACAACTTTCCACACAGCAGCCATTTTTCACAAACACACTCACAAACGTCCCCTTTAAAGGCCGAACCAATCTGTGACCCCTCCCCTGCGAGGGTCTGGTTTTTGCCTCTGTTTTTCATCCTCCATGAACTTCTCCTGCATCTCCTCCACAGATCCCTCAGCTGACTTCACATCCTTTTGGGGGAAGATGTCAGGGAACTCGAAGGTCTGCTGCTGCGCCTGGATACACACAAGGGGGTTGTAGACGGATGGAGTCAGTCAGTACCTCCTATCATAGCGGTCCATTTCATATTTACATTTAATGTATTTACAATATCGGCCAAAGGTTTGGACATGCAGCCTTATTTAAGGGTATATCTTTATATCGGCATCATTTGGAATCAATGAAATAACCCTAAGTGTAAAACAGATCAAAATAAATGTAATATTGTAGATTCCTAGTAGCCACCCTTGCCTTAATTGACAGCTTCACAAACTCTTTGCATTCTTGAAAACCAGCTTCATGAGATCACCTTGACTGCACTTCAATTAACAGATGTGCTTCTTAATAGGGACTAATACAGTACAGAAATAACGGAGATCTTCTGTAGGCCAACCCTACCACGTCACACCAGGTAACTGAAATGCCCTCCAGATGACAACCTTGTGAAGCAGTGAGAATGCAGTGTTCAAAGCTGTCATCAAGGTAACGTGTGGCTACTTGAAGAATCCACAATATAAAATGCATTTCGATCTGTTTAACAATTTGTTGGCTTATACATGATCTCGTGTTCTTTCATAGTTTTGATGTCTTCACTTAGTCTAGGCATTCCATTAACCCTTTCCCATTCATCGATTTGAAGAACTCAAAGCTGCACCGGCACATGTGTTATGTCTACCTCCAATCTCAGTGCATCTTTTTGCTCAGAATTGCAACAAAAATGTATCTTTTTATTATTTAAATTGTAATTTAGTTGTGAAAATGCTTGTTAATGTGAACAGAAAATGTCCCCTCTCTCACATACTGCCTCTCTCTCACATACTGCCTCTCTTGAAATCCCTCTCCCGCCGTGTTTCGCTCCCCAATCTGTTGGTTTATTCAGAGGCTGAGAAGGGTATACATTATTCAGTCTGTGCGCCGCGCCAGCCCGTCTCTGGTCCAGGATGCATTAGGCTGAGGGACCAGTGTGTTACAGGGTCTATCCTACACCACCTGCCTACAGTTCACTGGGTACAAGCACGCAGGCACGCACACCCCACTCACTTTCTCTCGAGACGCACACACACGCATACACCTCTCTTCCACACACTTCAATCTCTCTCAGGAGTTAGGGGTTCCCTTCACTGGGGGTTGTGACATCTTTCCCCATATTGTGATGCCCACATTCCTGTTCCATTTGGATCATTTACACTATATACCAGTTAGACAATAGTGGTGGAAACCATAGAATCCCATTTTGCCCGTCTCCTATGCAGGCATTGTGGTGCACATAAAGATAGTAAAACACAGATTGTCAGTGCGTGTCCTGCACTGCCACGATGTGATTTGAACCTTGTTTAAGGCATGAGTACTTGATCTGTGTTAAGAGAGAAAAGTTTGTGAAGCATTGTTAGTAATTCGGAAGACTTGCACTGGCCTGGAATGGATTTGAGTATTATAAAAAATAGAAAATATATATACTGACAGGAAACAACATGTTCCACTTCTGGTGTATATATATATATAAACTCACTAGATTAGGTGCAGACTCAACACAAGAAAAGATAGGTCATAAACAGAGAACTATACCACAAGATATGCGGCAAGTTACCGCACTTTTACAGAAGATTCTTTATTTCTGTAGCATCTGTGAAAGTACAAATCACACAGTGAAACGATTTTAGCTGTAAAATAAATCGTAAGCTCCAAAATGATTGGCACCCATATTAAGGACCAGTCCTCTGTCTAGAATCTAACTAGATCTTTTATACTGTTTGTATACAGCTGTGGCCAAAAGTTTAGAGAATGACACAAATATTGATTTTCACAAAGACCACTGCCTCAGTTTTTATGATGGCAATTTGCATATACTCCAATATTTTCGAAGAGTGATCAGGTGAATTGCAATTAATTGCAAATTCTCACTTTGCTATGAAAATTTACTTAATCCCCCCCAAAAAAGTGTCTTTCATTTCAGCCCTGCCACAAAAAGATCAGCTGACATACTGTCAGTAATCCTCTTGTTAACAAAGATGAGTGTTGATGAGGACAAAACTAGAGATCCCCCTGTCAGGCTGATTGAGTTAGAATAACTTGGAAACTTTAAAAGGGTGTGGGGCTTGAAATCATTGTTCTTCCTCGGTTAACAGCAAGGAAACATGTGCAGTCATCATTGCTTTGCACAAAAAAGTGTTAACAGGCAAGGATATTGCTGCTAGTAAGATCCTAATTCCTAAAGGACCTAAATCTACCATTTATCGGATCATCAAGAACTTCAAGGAGTGAGGTTCAATTGTTGTGAAGAAGGCTTCAGGGCGCCCAAGAAAGGCCATCAAGCGTCAGGACCGTCTTCTAAAGTTGATTCAAGTGCGGGATCGGGGGAAAACCTGTGCAGACCTTGTTCAGGAATGGCAGCAGGCAGGTGTGACTGCATCTGCAAGCACTGTGAGGCGAAGACTTTTGGAGGATGGCCTGTGTCAAGAAGGGCAGCAAAGAAGGCTCAGGGACAGACTGATATTCTGCAAAAGGTACAGGGATTGGACTGTTGAGACCTGGGGTAAAGTCATTTTCTCTGATGAATCCCATTTCCGATTGTTTAAGGGTCTCTAAACCGTTCCACGGAGGGCCGAGTGTCTGCAAGTTTTCATTCTCACCTTGTACTTGATTGATTAATTATGTCACTGATTGGTTAGGTCTACCCTCATCTGGTTATTTAGGTCTGAACCTGGAACCAATTTACAGGAAAAAACTAAAACCTGCAGACACTCGGCCCTCCGTGGAACTGTTTGGAGACCCCTGTTTTAAGGCCTCTGGAAAACGCAGGTAAGCTACCATCAGTCCTGTGTCATGCCAAAAGTAAAGGATATATAGGCCATTCATCTCTGGGGTCGCTTCTCAGCCAAGGGAGTGAGCTCATTCACAATTTTGCCTAAGATCACAGCCATGAATAAAGAATGGTACCAAAACATTCTCAGAAAGCAACTTCTCCCAACCATCCAAGAACATTTTGATGATGAACAATGATGAAACACCTTGCCATAAGGCAAAAGTGATAAAGTGGCTCGAGGGAACAAACATTGTCATTTTGGGTCCATGGCAGGAAACTCCCCAGACCTTAATCCCATTGAGAACTCAATCCTCAAGAGGCGGGTGGACAAAAAGAAAAACACAAATTCTGACAAATTCTGATGTCGGTCTAATGTAGATAGGAGACATGGTGCAGGGAGAGCCGCCTGTCTGATCTAGGTCTAACGTAGATAGGAGACATGGTGCAGGGAGAGCAGCCTGTCTGATGTAGGTCTAACGTAGATAGGAGACATGGTGCAGGAAGAGCAGCAGCCTGTCTGATGTAGGTCTAACGTAGATAGGAGACATGGTGCAGGGAGAACAGCCTGTCTGATGTAGGTCTAACGTAGATAGGAGACATGGTGCAGGGAGAACAGCCTGTCTGATGTAGGTCTAACCTAGATAGGAGACATGGTGCAGGAAGAGCAGCAGCCTGTCTGATGTAGGTCTAACGTAGATAGGAGACATGGTGC
>JACXGK010007694.1:0-24516 GCA_016801125.1 Novumbra hubbsi
ACCCGGTATGCCGTGTAACCCGGTATACTGTCTAACCCGGTATGCCGTGTAACCCGGTACACTGTCTAACCCGGTATGCCGTGTAACCCGGTACACTGTCTAACCCGGTATGCCGTGTAACCCGGTACACTGTCTAACCCGGTATGCCGTGTAACCCGGTATACTGTCTAACCCGGTATGCCGTGTAACCCGGTATACTGTCTAACCCGGTATGCTGTCTAACCCTAACCCAGGGCCTGCCAATCGGCTACTACCTCAGTCATTTCATCCTGTAGCAGGGCCTGCCAATCGGCAACTACTGGCTGCTCGCTGCGATTGTTTCCCCTCCCCAAATTAGAGTGGCTGAGGTGCATTCAGATCATTCATTTTTCTTTGCAAACAACAGCAAATACATGTTGTATCCGCCATCAATGGGTTCACAAATATTGTGAAAAGATAGTACCTATGTACAGCCGTGGCCAAAAGTTTTGAGACAGAAAAATATAAATTTTCACAAAGTCCGTTGCCAGTTTTTATGATGGCAATTTGCATATACTCCAGAATGTCATGAAGAGTGATCAGATGAATTGCAATTAATTATAAAGTACCAATTTGCCATGAAAATGAACTTAATCCCCAAAAAACATTTCCTATTAATTTGCCACAAAAGGACCAGCTGACATCATGTCAGTGATCCTCCACGTTAACACAGGTGAGAGTGCTGACGAGGACCAGGCTGGAGATCACTCTGTCATGCTGATTGAGTTAGAATAACAGACTGGAAGCTTTAAAATGAGGGTGGGGCTAGAAATCAATGTTCTTTCTCTGTTAACCATAGTTACCTGCAAGGAAACACATGCAATCATCATTGCTTTGCACAAAAAGGGCTTCACAGGCAAGGATATTGTTGCTACTAAGACTTCACCTAAATCTACATTTATCGGTTCATCAAGAACTTCAAGGAGTGAGGGTAAATTGTTATGAAGAAGGCTTCAGGGCACAGAAGAAAGTCCAGCAAGCGCCAGGACGTCTTCTAAAGTTGATTCAGCTGCAGGATCGGGGCACCACCAGTGCAGAGCTTGTTCAGGAATGGCAGCAGGCAGGTATGAGTGCATCTGCATGCACAGTGAGGCGAAGACTTTTGGAGGATGCACTGTTGTCAAGTAGGGCAGCAGAAAAGCTGCTTCCCTCCAGGAAAAACATCAGGGACAGATTGATATTCTGCAAACTTCAAGCATTGATTATGCAAGAATGGGTAGCCATCAGGCAGGATGTGGCCCAGAAGTTAATTGACAGCATGCCAGGGTGAATTGCAGAGGTCTTGAAGATCAACACTGCAAATATTGACTATTTGCATGCACTTAATGCAATTGTCCATAATAGCCTATGACACTTATAAAATGCGTGTAATTATACTTCAGTATACCAAAGTAACATCTGTCAAAACGTTTGGCCACGGCTGTAGTAAGATGGTGAAAGGAAGCTTGGTTTATAATGTGATTCCACCTTTAAGAAAACAATGTTTTGTGTGTTTGTGTGCATTAGAGTGGCTCTCTCACACGTAAAAATTAGGGGAGATCAGGGTTGGTTGTAACATGGGACGGTTGTAACCTTGAATTCCTCCTATCAGAATCAAGCTAGAGTGATTACACTCCCTCTGCACATGCTCAGTTAGATTGTCTTCTTGTTTACAAAAAAGGAGACACATTTTAAACTTCCAATGAAAGTTACCAGCAAAGATGTATTTTTTTATACTATCCTGAGACCAAATGAATGGGAATCCAAACAATTATTATTAGAATCACTGTTTTGTAAAATTAAAATAAAATGAATGGTTAAATGTAGAATTTTGTAGAAAGTTTTTTTTAATTATTTTCATTATATATTTCATAATTATCATAATGATATATTTCCCTTGAATTAAATTATTTCGTGGTGTACGCCCTAAAATGAAAACATTCAGCAATGTGCGCCACAAGAGCGATGATGCGGACATCTACAGAAACTCGGTAACGCGATTGCCATAAGGTCTAAATTCATTTTTCAACTGCTGAGTGCACGCATCTTCGCGGAAATGGATGTGCTCAATACTAGCTCCGGATGAAGTGTCAGCAAAACGACTTCAGTGTAAATTTTTCGACATCTTAACATATTGATTAGTTCTCTTCGAGCTACAACTCAAGTTGCAAGGCATATAGTGGTTTAATTATTTACTTTAATATAGTGCCCGAATTTGTTGATTAAATGCGAGACATTACATTATATGCAACACCTGATTTGCAGGAATAAGCCAAAATGCGGGACTGCCCAGCACAACCCTTTTGTGGCTGTGGAATGAGTTTCCGTTCGTTCTCATCACTAATATTCCGTTTGATACCTTAACCGGTGACACGCGCACACTATGTAAACGAGTGAACAAAAAGACTGCCTCAAGGGTTTGCCAGTGAATTTAAATTACATACTTTTTCGAAATCCTGAGAACGTTTACATTTTTATTAAAAACTATTTTAAGAAAGTATTTATTAGCGAAGTAGCTAGCACAAATAGTATTTGCACCAAGTTTCCCGAAAACAACTCAAAGATCTAAAATGTGGTTGGAACACGGGCAACTGCGTGTAAAAAAAAGCAATAATAAACATCTTACCTTCACGACGAAAAGCACAAAACTTACAGTAAACTCACAGTTCACTGTGTAAAGTTTCTGAAATACATTGATTGTACTTTTCAGGCGATAGACACGTGTTTAACTCGTTTCCCCCTGGTGGTATACG
This sequence comes from Novumbra hubbsi, assembly GCA_016801125.1. Lineage (NCBI taxonomy): Eukaryota > Metazoa > Chordata > Actinopteri > Esociformes > Umbridae > Novumbra > Novumbra hubbsi. Next base: position 2,751 of record JACXGK010007694.1, read on the forward strand.
GAATTAGAATTTCTCAGCAAATCCGTCCTAAAAGGATAGGAATTTGCACTAGGCATGACGCCTAGCAAATCGATTCTTGTAGGTCAATCTTTGACAATCAGGCATCTGTTTCACAGTGGATTGTCCGACCTATATATCTATATTATATTTATAATATAGATCTCGTTACAGATTCCATGCAGTGGACATTGACATGTTTTCGTTCTACACATTAAGCCTGGAAAATAAATACAGCAATAATGGAAACAATTAAAAGTGACTATAATAAAAATCACACCAATAGGGTTTAAAGGTATTTTATTCAGAAATTATGTGCAATGTGAATTTCACAGTTGAGCTCAGCTATTGCCCAAACCCTACATTAACAAACCAGCAAAAAAAAGGAAAAACACAGGAAGATTCCACTGTTAGTCATCCATGAAGGATGCATACATTATTTTTATGAATTTATATTGCTGCAAAGCCCACTATCACTTAAACAGAAAGCACATTTGGCTTGTTCATTGTAAGCTTGGTGTAGTTCAAGACTGGTGTTTGAGATTGCATGTAACATTGGAGTTACAGATGCTTAAGAAGTTATGGTAAGCAAAACTGAAAACCAAAAGAAATCAAATAACGTGCAGGTATATTCTTGTTGAGTGGAATACAGAACAAAAATCTAACTAAATATAGAAAATAGAAACAAGACATTGAATATTACAAAAGAAATCACATCTATTTTAAGTTATAAAAGAAAAAAATATTTAAAAAAAACTGTGCAAGTACAGCAATTGTCTAGTACAGTATATTACACAAAACAAGACATTTTAAATACAGTACTGTGTATCGATACAAATCCTGAGAGTTGTCCATTCCTGGTTCCCATGCAACTCAGTTTAGGTAATCCCCTTTTCCTTGTCTGGAAGATCTTCCACAGGACCCTGGTCAGATCAAAGATTGCCAAATGATCTGATGTCCTTTTCTTAAATTGACAATGTCCACTAAGCCACACAAATGGTGGGGCTCCATATCACTCGCTGTTCCAAATTATATGCAGACAAAAGTGCATTTTCCAAGATTGCTTTGTGGTTGATTTTGGAAAAACGCTTTAACAAGATAAAATAGCTGTATGTAGTGCAAAGATGACACAGGAAACTGCATGACAAAATTATTGAAGTCACTGAAAATGGTGCAGTTCCACAAGGAACACCAAAGTCTGTATTACAATGTCTTATATACAAGATTGTCAAAAAAGCAGCACCAATAGTTTTCCGTTTGTCTCCACATAACACGTACAGATGGATGTAAAAGAACAATAGCATTGAAGTTGGGTCACACGCTAGTATTTTACTGTCCCAGAGGGTGACTGGCCAAGATTTCAGTGACAGACCATTGAAGAGTGACTCAGTGCAATAATGAGTAAGACTTAAAACCCTTCCTGGCCAAACACACAGGACCAACCATCTGAAGCCTCCACCCACCCCCCCCTAGGCACCATGGCATCCACTGGGATCTGCACCAGGTTAGGCTACACACCAAAAACATCTAGTCCACTGTACTACTAACAGCCAATAGAGCCACTTCACCTAGTAAAGGCAAGTATACAAAATCATCTGGAAAACAATAGTTAATGCACTTCTACTAGGGTAAACCCACAGATCAGTTTCCTTAGTTATTGCTACTAGAAACTTAAACTTTTCAGACAAACCAAAACATGTTCTTAAATGCAGTTAAGCATTTAAGAGGTAGGTTATTTCAAACATTTTTGAAAGCATGTAATTCAGACATGCCCCCTACCAAAAGCAAAACAACAGAACACACTATGCTGCAGTGCGTTGCAGACCCTTCGGCTAAATCAATGCATCAGCGTGAACCATGTTCCTTCACTCCATGTGACTTTGTTGATATCCAAGAAAAACTGTTGACCGGCTTTAAATGTCTCACTTATCTTGGTCAGCCACACATCCAACACTACGCCTGTTTCTCCAATGTGGAGAGTGAAAAGTCAAACTCTTAAGCCAGTTTGGCATGTGACACTCACTGCAACAAAATGGATGCGGTCTCCAAGAGGAAAGCTGTGTGGTAACAAAGACCGAAAGTATAAATCAAACTGCAAAAAGCCAAGTAGCACATCGGTTGACAACTAAGGCATTCTCTTAAAAGCAAAATGTATCCCATAAAACAGCATCACATCAGCCTGCCGTCACGCATGGCAGTCACACTAAAATGACCCAAATCACCAGCATACTTCATTAACAACTGATAAACATTTCAGCAAAGATGAGTTCAATGTAGGAAGAAATGAGCCTGTAAATCCCACAATGCCATATGAAAGTGGCGTACTCCCGTGTCATACTTCAGTCCCTACTGAACAGAACATCAACACGGGCCCCATCAGCCTCCCCAGACCGGCGGAAGGAACACATGGGAAAGGAAGCTAGCCGTTGGCATCACATCTTTTAGTCATACCCAATGTTTTTTAGCAAAGATTTGACTCTTAAGAGATATCGCCAAAACTAAAAAACGTTAAATTTAGAAAACATATCCTGCTGCTTTGATAGCATGGCGGAACGTACCTGCCCAAGCTAAGAACTGACAGGATGATAAAAACCTGTTAGTTAAAGGCTGTTTCATGGGTTTAATTAGATCACACCATTTTTGTCAGCCAGTACTTAAAAACAATGATACGCAGAAAATGCGCACTAGCAAGCGGACCAAAGATTACATGTGTAGCTTCACTTACAGGTTTGACATTTCAGCTTGGTGTTACTCAGAAACATGTATGCGTTTAGATGAGATCAAGAGAATTGACAATGCAAGTTGAGGACTGTTAGCCTACAAAACAATGGATACAGAAGTAAAATAGACATATCGCCTCCGTAGAGACAAATAGACAAAACCCTTCAATCTGATCTAACAACCTACCAATGAGCAACACTGCTCATCTTACCCGTATGAATGTATACTATATATAATTATGTATATATCATTTTCACTTTATGCTGACATGTAGCAGGTCAATCAATAGAGGTCACTTCAAAGTCTGACCCCTCAACTGCATGCCCAACAATTGTAAAAACTCTAACCTGTGTGTGTTTTTAAAGATAGAATGGGAAAACAATGGCTCAACAAAAACAGGATCAAGAAACAAGGTAATTGCACTTATGATTCAATGTACTATATTGTAAAACAAGCGTCAGTGTGGGTATTTGGTGCTGACTGGAGAACAGAAAACAATTACTGCCATCTTTTGAAAGCACCCCTTTTGATCGTGTTAAACTTTGAACGCCTTAAGACGAAACGCCGAGTCCTTGTGGTGCAAACACAGGACAGGACCAGGCACAAGACGAGCAGGACCACACTCCCGCCCAAAGGGGAGCAACGCATCCCCGACGGCCCACTCAGAGCACTTTCTGAAGACACTGTGGGTACAGTTTGGCCACCACACACTCAAAATGGCGGCCCAGGTCCCAAAGGCGGTCGGGCGTCTCGTAAACTTTGGTCCACGAGTCCGCCTCGTCGTCGTACCGGTAGAGGGAGTTCTTCCTGCTGGTGCGGAACACGTGCTCCTCCACCATGACCTGTGTGGCTCGGACAAACAGGTGCAGCTTGCCCTGGAGGAGCAGAGCCTTAATGTAGGGGCTGGTGGCCTGATCGAAGGGTAGGTCCCTCTTGCGGGACCAAGAGTTCTGCTCGATGTCGTAGACCTCAACCGTGAAGGTGCGCTGGTGGTTCCTGCAGATCCCAGCAATGTAGTAGATGGAGTCCTTGTGCAAGGCCGCCAGGCCCTGGCTCCTGGGCACCCCCATAGGGGGCAGGTGGCCCCAGTAGTCCTTGTGAGGGTCAAAACAGAAGAAGTATTCACCTGGGGAAACAGAAGAGCACCGCTTGGAGTTAACACCAACAGAATAAGAAACAAAATCAACCCCAGCTTTTTTCTCACCAGCTCACTTCCCCTTCGCCAGTTCCCAGGTAACCCAGCGGCCCGCTATTCCAACTCACCTTGGAGGATGTAGATGCGGTCTCTGTACTCCACCGCGCTGTGGAACTCCATGGCAACGGGCATGGGGCTGACGGCGGTCCAGCAGTTGTCCCGGGCGTCGTAGCACTCCACCGACTTCAGTGCGTTCCTCCCGTCCCCCTCGTACACACGGCCCCCCAGGGTGTACAGCTTCCCACCGCAGTGGACCAGCCGGCAGCCAATGCGGGCACGCAGCATGGGCGAGCGCGCCAGCCAGCGGTTGCCCGCGTGCTCGTACTGCCAGAAATCGCTCTCCGCCCTGTGGTCGATGGAAACCTCGCTGTTGCTAGGGCGGTAACCCCCGGCGATGTAGATGTCATTCTCCGACGACACCAGGATGCCCACCTCCCGCAGGTCGTTGGGGGGCTTGGAGAGCTTGAACACCTTCCCGGCCACGGTGTCCAGGCAGGGCACGGTCTGCTTCTTCCCTGAGTGTTTGTGTGCCGCGTCGAAGCAGATGACCATCTCGGAGGCCGTCATGCCCAGGCGCTGGGAGCAGCCGTTGGTGCTGTTGAGGTGGGCCCGGGCCTCGTCGGGTTCCCTGGAGAGAGCGCCGGCGAAGAGGGGCGGGATGCGACTGAGGAAGGAGTCGTCCAGGAGAGGCAGGCGGATGCACTGGGAGAACACCTCGGCCAAGTGGGCCTCCCTGCGGGGACGGTCGTGCTCCAGCCAGCGGACGATGCTCTCGTACACGTGCTCCTCTTTCTCCACATTCAGGTCGTCGTTGTTCAGGATGCTCACGAGCTGCTCCTCGGTGAGGTGGAGGAACTCCTGCTCCCGAGCCACGCAAAGGAACTACAGAGGAGGTGCGGTCGTTCCGCCAGAATGTTTATTTGCAAAATGTTTCGGAAAACAGAAATAGAACAGGTAATATCCGACCAGTACATTTCAGTTTTAATCGATTTGATGATATATATTTTTTTTTAAATTGCATTTAGAACAGAATATTCTTAAAATAAAACCCACCTTTTTGCGTATGTAGTCCTGGGAGCGTTCCCTCAGTTCCTGATGACCGTACGCGTCTGCAAACATGTATACCCCAATGCAGTTCTGGGGATCCAGGCGGCTTATCATGAACTGGGCACATTGGTCCTGCAGGGCTGGGATCTGGAAGATGCTGGCTGCCGTGAACAGGGCCTGGACGTTGGACTCGGACAGTGTGACTCTGGACGTGTAGGCATAGTCCAGGACCAGGTGCATGGACTCAGACTCCACCCCAACAATCCGCACCTCCCTCTGGCTGCTCTCTGTAAGGCCACTGGTGAACATAGACCTGTAGGGAAAGAGGCCATAACATGTAAAGCTTGAAATGCAAGCTAGCCCGATCCCAGGTCTTACGCTATTACCTACCCCGGAGTCTCGCCTTTGAGGCAGACCTTCCCTAAAGGCAGAAATGAATCTGATCGGTCAACCTTACATCAACCCTCAAGTCACTCAATTGAAGTTAAATATTTAAAAGGTTACGTTACGGGTTCAGTTTACGGACAAGCACAAACCCTGGTCAAATGTCCCCTTTCAGAGCATACAGAAGTTGGAAATTCAAGTTCTACCCTCTTTAGTGAGTCAACCAATAACCCATAGAAACATTTGAGTAAGTGAAAGTAATAAGCGCAAAAGGAAATTTGTATCACAAATGTAAAAAGAACAATGACCAACCTAAAGTAAGGGCTGATCGCTGCAAGGACATTTCGATGACATGAAAACGTCTTGCCATGGTCCACTTCAACTACAATATCTGTGAGCTGTGCTTCATCATACAAGGCTTTGAGCTGCTGAAGGAGGTTACAGGCATGAATAGCGTCTACCCCGCTGTAGGTTGTGTTTGCAGATGTCCCATTCTGTACTTGTAACAGCTTGCCTACATCTATGAAAGAAACAGAAACAGCACATATAAAGGATCATCATTCTGACAATTGAAATATTTGAATACATTACTAAATATTGATACCCAGACTAATGTACTGAGTTACTCTTCAAGCATTGTATGTTACAATAAGTACCACACGTGGAGACAAAAGGACCATTTCTATTCATGACACTACTCTATGACAGTGTCAGGGACATAAAATAGACAGTACAAAACATCCAAAACAACCGGGTTTTTCTTCATTTTGACAGTTAGTAGTGGGATTAGACACAGCAGTTAGCGCCAAAGCAATCTCTCCGTCGCATCGACGTACAGCTTTCAACCATATAGCTTTTAGCCTATTGGCTAAAGTGGTCAACACGGTCATAGACACCTATACCGCACAACTTTAGCTGGCACAATCAATAGTAACGTATCTTATGCGGACATGACCTAGCTTCCAAGTGATCAACAAAAGTAGCAAGCTAGCTACAAAAACAGTCCTTTACCGTGACAATACGTGGGCACGTTAACGTTCGCTAGCCAACTAGACAAAGTAATTGTCCGTTATCCGGAAGATAATATTAGCTAGCTAACAATTTAACTAGCGAAAGAAATAGTTAGCTACAGTAGTTACACACTCCAGAAACAGTTATAAATAAAAGCCAATACATGCTTATGTACAATATCAGCAACGACTATATTTAGCTAGCATAAAACCTAAAGCTGAAATGGTTTAAAATGATTGTTGTGTACTCGTTTCACGATACCAGGTTTAGCTGTCTGACCGAGCTAACATCAGTGCTAAAAGCTAGAAATCTAGATTACCGGCACCAGACAGCATTCATTTACAACTTCACTTGTAAAACGAAGACAATTAATCGTCACTGTCCCAGTGACAGTTTAAATCAAGTAAACTTTGTGGTTATACAATTCATTCGAAATTCAAGAACTTCTGTTTGTGGCTAGATAAGTTAGAATCGTTAACCCAAACAACCAAGAAACGCTAACCTCCACTGGCAGCCATTCTCCTTCTTCTTCTTCTCTTTTTTTTCTTTCTTCTTTTTCCTCATCCTCTTCTTCGTATCTTTCTTCTTCTTTAGACATTGTATGCTACTTGGCACCCCCCCCACCCCATTTGCGGTACACTACCGCCACCTGTTGGTCTGGAGTGTAGACCAAAGCCTTGGAATTCTCTATCCCTCCCTGTGCCGTATATCTTTCCCATTTACTTTTACAAATTGTGCTATTTTATCTATTTACTGTGTGTTTTACCACTTACAGTGTTTACTGTCATGCACCAATATATCATAGCAAATTCTTTGTATGGGTGAACTTACGCAATAAAGCTGATTCTGTTTTGGTTGTACTGATTTAAATTTAACATTAGGATGTTTGACAGTCTGCATGGAAATAATGTCCAACTCCTAACTTGCCCTTTACTCACCCAAAACCGTCATTGCTTGATATCATACTATAAGGTTTCGTCTGCTCAGCGACACTCCTCTCTCTACGGCCAATAGTATGTCCAGCAACATTTTCTTGTACAACATTGTTGATTTTTTTGTCTCTGGTCCCCTGTGGCAATCTAATCATCAACCCAACTGCCATGTTCACATATTTTGCCCTAATCAAGAAGTTGCTTTTGGCAGGGTTATAAAATTATACATTGAAACTTTACAACTAAACTGTTACACAGATTCATGAGGTCCAGCGGTTAAAGCTAGATAAACACTTCCATCACCTACAGATTTGAGGTAGCAGCCGGTGCAGCGGAGATTGCCCTGACCGCCTTTATAACAACGGCTTCTTAACTGTATGTAGGCAGTTTGCCCATGTAATATAAAAACATTTGGACACCAGCAGCAAGACATGTCACTAGGTTAAATTGGCTGAAGTAATTACTATGTCTAAAACTGTATATGGAAATATTTCTGAACAATTGTTCTCTCTCTTCTTTACCCCAGAGGATGCAGTTTTCCACCCATCAGCCCATCTTAAATGAGATTTGGCCGAGAGAAGGCAGCAATGTTTCTGGATCTTGGTTATGTATGTTTTTTTATTAGCTTGGTAAAATGGATATGTTTCCTTTGCACCATTTTCACTGTAATATTGAGTTTAAAGCATTTGCACATCACTGCATTCTGTTGTTCTTTATATTTTACACAGCGTCCCAACTGTTTGGGAAATGGGGTTGTATGTAATAGCAAAAAAATGCTATTAAACACAAACTGTGCAATTTCATTTTTGTTATATTTTAATCTAAAGTATTTAAGGGAAAAAATTATGTCTGGAGTTTACAGTTCCTCAGAAACTATTCCCCACTGACAGTTCATAAGTGTAATACAGGAGAAACATACATCCTACGTTATCAGACATGCCTACTGAAATTATAGTATTTAATTTGGTCTAAAACCTTGCTATTCTTATACCTATCTTAATTTAAATATATTTTGAACAGTTCAGATGCCAGTTAAAGAACAGCTAGCCAGCTGCTGAGCCTCAAACCTGTTTGTGTTATCGTCAGGAGAAACAACGTAGGCCTGCTGGCTTAAGAGTGAGTATAGAAGGCTGTAATGTTTTATTTTATTTTCAACAACGTAGTGTAAGGGACATGCAATACAATTATCAAAGCGATCTTTTCTAATCCTTTTCAACTTCCAAAGTATCTATTATGGGATTGACTAGGGCCAGCAATAACATTATGTCTCAGATAAATATATTAAACTTTTTGATATCCTTCATCTTGTGGAATGTTTTGTAAAATATGATCTCAAACACAATAGACTGGTGAGCTTTTGTTGTGTGCCTCTTGAAATTCAACACAACAAGGTGCCAGATGCAATTTAGTCAGTGAAAGATGTCCAATTGCTTTGCAATTTCCATATATTAATACAGTGTTATAGGCCAATGAACTATACATATACTGTATACCTGCAGCATTTTTCAATGAATTACATTAAAATGCAGGAGTAGGTGATTTGTTTATTGGTGATTTTGTTGTTGTATTTTATGGTTAGAAATGTCATGTCATCACCTGGGCATTTTGCCGGCCAAATAGGGCCCACTTTTTACTGTATTTATTTCACCTTTTTTAATAAGGTACTTACAGTGACCTAGCCAATGGCATATTATTATCTAAACAATACTCTTAAGCCTAAAAACTATGAAAACACTATGTACAACAACGAGGGAGGCAAGAGAATACATTTCACATAATGAAGTGAGACATATGTAAACAGTCGTGAAAAAGTAAGTACATCCCATGGATTTTCTTTTTTTTACAAACACTCACATACATAGGGTATTTTACGGTTTAAATTATGGTTTATGCAGTTTACTGTCTTTGGACTTGGGTAACCAACCAACTAGAAGTCAATTGGTTTTTGTTAGCTGTTTTGCAATGTACAGTAAACATTTTGATCTTAAATATATTTCCTTTATCGAGACCCGATGTGTGATTTAAATGTTCACTTAACATTTTGGAGCCGTGTTTTCAATCAGTAACAACCAGTAACAACAGTATTTATTACAAACATTTTAAAACAACTGCCAATGAGTTTGACCCCTGATCACAACAAGTTAGAAAAAGATGTATGTGTAAAAGCTTCCTTTAGTCAAAACACTTTTTTTACTACAACTTTTAAAATCCTCAGGAACTGTTATATCCATACATAACATATTAAGAAAATATGAATCTGGCACATTGCTAGTCCAAGCCTGTTTAAACACGCCCCCCGCCACCTTTAGCTCGAGCTGTGTAACCTGCTCAGGACGTCTGTGTTTTACAGTACTATGGCACAGGCAACTGCCTGACTGCTCTTTTTGCCATTATCAACAAAGTGCAGGCTGGAAATTGACTCTATGGTTGCATAACATTGTAAAGTGATAGGAGAGTTAAATAAAATAGAATTGCAAACCACGCAATCGATTTCACATTTTACCCCAATTTCTTCCCATTCAGCTACAGTGCAGGCTGTAAAATTGGGCCTAGCTACTCTGGGATGAAGGAAGAGGCTTCCCGGGGTTTTTCTGATTCAATGATACCTTTAACTTATGTGAACCCCTTTTTGGTACAATGGAACTGATCTCCTGGATTGTCTCCTCTTCATAGGCTTATACATTAGATTTTTTTTCCCCTCTCACATAAAACAGCAGTTTCAGATCACTGTAACAATGAAAAATGGATTCCGTGTTTGGTGCACTTTCCAAACGTATGGAGCTACTCAGCCTCAACTTTAAAAACGGTATGATTTGCTGCAATCCATGACATGCACACGGGGAAATGTTGTCTGAAACAAAATGGGAATAGATGGGGTCATCTTTTGTTGTTTTTCTTCAGATTGCAGCCTGAAAATCCAGGCCAGGGGCTTTTTCCCAGTAAAAAATGTCTGGGGGGACTGAATATATCATGTAGTTATGAGCTTACAGAATGACACTTTATGTTGTAAAGAATGAAATCCTTTCATATCAATTTTTAAGATATTACTCATTTCTGAGTAAAAGGCTCTCAAAGCCATTTTAGAGTTGGTGTTAAAAGACAGGCTTTAAATAATAGCTGTATATGTTCTCAAATAAAAGAAACCAACCACAGCATCAGGAACCTGCGGAGAAAATGTGAGATGCAAATGTCATGATTTGGTGCGTACTTTGCGCTGATTGAATCACAGACCAGATGTCATGATTTGGTGCGTACATTGCGCTGATTGAATCACAGACCAGATGTCAGGATTGGGTGCGTACTTTGCGCTGATTGAATCACAGACCAGATGTCATGATTTGGTGCGTACTTTGCGCTGATTGAATCACAGACCAGATGTCATGATTTGGTGCGTACTTTGCGCTGAATGAATCACAGACCAGATGTCAGGATTGGGTGCGTACTTTGCGCTGATTGAATCACAGACCAGATGTCAGGATTTGGGGCGTACTTTACGCCGATTGAATCACAGACCAGATGTCAGGATTTGGGGCGTACTTTACGCCGATTGAATTACATACCATTCGTGCCTCCACAGAACAACAAAGGCCTATGTGAAAGTGAGATTCCAAGTGCATGAGTGTATGTGTGTGTGTCAGTGTGTGTGTGTGTCTGTGTCGGTGGGTGTGTGTGTGTCAGTGTGTATGTGTGTGTGCGGGTGGACGCATGCGCAGTCACCCTCCATAGAGGGTTTTATGATAAATATCCCCATCCTGTCTAAGAGGCTCCTCTCCAGTGGCGAGACAATCTCGCTCCCGTCTCCCGGCGGATGAGAGCAGAGGATGAGAGCCAGGGATAAGCGGAGGGGCCTTGGGTCGGGAGCGATTGAATTGCAGAACAGTGGAGGGGATGAGATGGGCCGCGTGGGGGGAAGGAGGCAGGGGGTGTAATCGTGGTTTAAATATGTGTTTTGTCAGAGATAGAGGTAATGGGTTATTATACGCCTCTCGGGGCCTGTAGGAAGACGCCTGCAGATGTTGCGAGGAGCCTCTACGTCTGTCCGTGTCTCCAACGCCACCCGCGAAGAGACAAATAGGGGCACGACGGGAGGCTGTTGTAAATACAGACCCGGAGAATTCATGTTGAAAACGGAGCCTTTCTAACCCTGCCTGTCGAGCCGGATGGATATCCCAGCATATGCTACGAGCCCAACGGGCCGGTCTCGGCGCGGCCCCAGGATTCCTGTTGGGAAACTGCTGACGGGGATATTTTCTTAATGACTACAATCGTTTTTTGTTTCTGTTGAGCTGCATCACAGCAGAGTTGGAAATCACTTTTTGGTTCATCGCAGGCCTGCACGGTCAATGAGTCTCGAGGAAGGAATGGCTTCATTACTCAGAATTCGCAGTGCATCCTGCACACACCGAGAATGGGCCTCTGCGTTGGATGCGGACCGCACATCATTCTGTCTGTTGATAGTGTGGTTGGTGGTCCCGTCTCTTTGATGTGATTAGCCATTCGCAAGTTAATAGTTTGAGGTTACGACCTCAAAGGGGTGCTCACCGAAAATGCCCACCCTTTTAACTCTGGTGAGCAGAACAATGGATCAAAGCCACCCCCCCCCCCCACTGTAGGCCTGAATACATATTTTCTGGGAGGTAACCCAAAGTGAAAGTCTGAATCCAGTTTCCCCTGGTAACCTCTGAGACAGCTCATTGGCCGGGTGGCCGCGCGTTTTCTGCCCTTTAAGTTCCGAAAGCAAACAAGCAAGGCCTCGGTCCCGCCGTGAGGTTCCCTGTTCCGTTCCACTTGTCCGGCTGATGGATTTGCTTTTATGAAATCGCTCTTTTCTTAGCCCCACTCTAATTACTGGAGACGAAAACACAGCTTCTCTTCTTCGTCCTCACGGGCTGTGTGTCCGGGGCGCGGCTGAACTCTGCTCGGCGCGAGAGGGACCGGGACGGGAGACACCCCGCCGGGAGGTCTGAATCGGATTAGAGGACTCCCCCCCCCAGCGTGTGTGGCTTACCCGCGCGTGAAAGCCTGTCATCAATACTGAGGCACTGACGCGGGGAGATCCATCAGCAAATCCGATTGCACACCGAGAACCGGGGAGGTCCTAACAGAAAGGCCCTTTCCCCCCCCGTCTTACATTATTCCAGGCCACGGGAGAGGGTTCTCCATCATGTCAACGTAATGTAGCAGACAGAGGCAATCATCCAGTCTCCCGTCCCCAGGCCGGCCGCTCCCAGGAAAAGAATGCAACTTTAGCACTTAATCATCTCACCCACACAGACCACGCCAGGTCTATCCGATCGCCTCCCAACCAAATGTCAGCAAGTTCCTCATCAGGCGCACTGTGGTGTTCCCCCCGGCTCGTCTCAGGCCTTCTGCCACTCCATTTGCCCCCCTCTCATCTGAAGTACCATCAAGCAGTGCACCAGCTGAAACCTGGCCTCGTAAGTGAAGCTCTGCCGTGCAGAAAATCAGCTCACCGGGGTGGAGATGTTTTACCGGACCTGCTGCCGGATTTACACTCCAAAACCAACTGGGCGTTCCCGGTTCAAAACCGTCCTATTATGGACACTGCAGAAAAAAATTAAACGCCACAACACACCGGCGTAGAAAACACAAAACGGTAGGCAAAAACATTTGGTTATGTTAATACCTAAGAGAAGTTTATGAGAATGACCATCTGCACTGACGAGATATGTAGGTGGCACTTGTGTCCTGACTAGATACGGGGTGTTGTTTTGCAATACACTCCATCCAGTAGTGTGGTCTCACTGTGACCCAGATCGCCCTCCGGCCTGCTAAATTATGATAGCAAGGATGGGGGAGCAGCCAAGTGCTGGGGGCGATGTGCCTGGTGAGGCAATGAATCAGGAGGCGTGTATTATCGTGTGATTGATTCACTGCATGCGTGGCTCCAGGGGAAGACACCGGGAGAGGTCAAACAAGACTGTTCCAAATAGACCTGTCTGAATCAGGCCGTAGGCAGGCCTGACCTTGGAAAACTGCAACGGCTCCAGAACAGGGCAACGCGTCTTGCCCTTCGTTGTAATGGGAAAGGCTGAAGTCAACAGCGTATACAGCTCTCATACCATGGAAGGTGGAGGAGAGATCAACGGCACTGCTTCAAGGCGACACATCGGCGTGTCTAGAAGCAGGAAACCCCTGTCACCTGAAATCACATGAGCAAACAGCAACAATTCAAACAACCATGTTTGTAAATGTCTGAAACTGGAAAATAGCATATGACTCCACAAAGCGTCTCATTTAAATTTGTACTTTGAATTAATTGAGCAGATATTAACCATGACATATCCACAGTGACAGTAGGCTGTGAATGTACTTTCATACTATTTCCGTAAGAGCTCTTGGTCTCAGTGTAGCTCAGCCAACTGAGCTGGTCTCTCACCACTAGGCCAGAGCAGAAATAATGCCGGCCTGAGATTGCCGAAGTGGAAACTCTGTTTAAGTTTTAAGGCAACTCGGTATCTATCAGTTTAATGGGGGAGAACCTTTGTATGGTTCCTGGTTCAGATTCTGCCTTCCTTTACTCATGAAGAACATAGTGGGAGGGGAAGCTGGTACAACTCAACATTAGAACGGAACAGTGGAATGCACCGTGAGTGTGTATTATAGAGCGCGAATTAGAATGAGCAAAGAAATATGTTGTTAAGATGTTTGGTTAATGTAGGGTTAATGTAGGGTACTGAAATCCCCCCCGTTTTTGTGTTTAATCAAAAAAGGTAAACACAAAAGTTAACATGAGAAACACCCTTGTAGATGTTGTCATAACAACGCCAGCTAGTCCAGCAATGCAATCATCAGCATTTTGGTGGTGATGTCTATAATAGCTATTTCACAAACTGCTTCTGAAAATAAATCTCAATAATACCCTTTAGTGCTAATACATTTAGCTCAGGCTCTTGGACAATCATTTGTTTTCATTTTGCATAATGACACACTCTCTGTCACTATTCCATTTAAGAAAAAATATATATTTCTCGAAAAAGCCACTTTGAGCTGTTCGTATTTAAAAACATGGTTTCCGACTACTTACATTCCTCCGAATATCACTTGTTCAGAATGGAAATATATACTTTTTACAATAGATCAGTAGTGATACTGATTGAGGGAGCATTCAATTATTTAGCTAAAGATAATTTAGTCAGCACCATAACACCTGTTACAGTGTTTCTTTAAATGTGTATGAATGCATGGCTAAAACTTTGGTTTCTGATTGTTTTATCTATGTGACATATTCTACATTTACTACCCTATGTTGGAGTGTATCTCAAGCACTTTCTCCCCCAAATCATTCATATTCATATTATTACATGAATATTACAGCGCTTTGGAAGTAAATCCTACAATGACAGAATCTTACGTTCCTCGCCCAAAAAACGTCTGCCATAACGATCTTGGAATACTAATGACGGTGCTTAGTGATGCAGAGTCACTGACCTGATGTGGGAGGCCGAGCAGAGACCCAGGAGCAGGACACTGGACGATGTCTGCCTGTCTGTCTGTCTGTATTTCTGTCTGCCTACCTTTCTCTCAGTATTTCTGTCTGCCAGTCTGTATTTCTGTCTGCCTGTCTGTCTGTTGGTTTGCCTACCTGTTTGTCTGTATTTCTGTCTGTCTGCCTGTCTACCTACCTGTCTGCCTACCTGTCTGTCTGTATTTCTGTCAACCTGTCTGTCTGCCTACCTGTCTGTCTGCCTGTCTGTCTGTATTTCTGCCTACCTGTCTGCCTGTCTCTCTGCCTGTCTGACCGTCTCTGCCATGCAGAGAGAGGAAATGTCACCGAGTCGCTCCTTGATCCCTCCTCTCCCTAATCAACTCAGCCTAATCACAGCACACCCACATCCCAACGGTGTGTGTCAGAGTGTGTGTGGAGGCAGACGTGACGATGGAACACACACTCCAGTGCACTCCAACACACTCTGAAAACGGAAATGCCGCTTACTTAAGTGACACAAAATGATACTTAGACTGACATAAATCTTCACGACGGAATAGAAATGATAGCCTCGCCGTGGGGGTGTGCTTTGTGTACTGGTCAGTCATTAGACGTTAAGCCTCAGAAGGAGCCACAGCTGAATTTATTTGGGATCGTATTGAAGCCCTATTTTCTCTCTGAATGTTTCTCCCTCCTTCCTGTCTTTCTTTTTAATCTTTCACTCTCAGTCTCGTTCAGTCTCTCTCCCTTCTTTCAATATTTCTTGCCCGCTCTCGTTTTCCTCATGTCTCACAGTGAGTAAGGCGAGGTTACGCACAAGTAACAGAGAATCAGTCCCACCCCTCTCGGTAGTCCCTCACCCCTCTCGGTAGATCCCTCACTCCTCTCGGTAGTCCCTTACCCCACTTGGTAGTCCCTCACTCCTCTCGGTAGTCCCTCACTCCTCTCGGTAGTCCCTCACCCCACTCGGTAGTCCCTCACTCCTCTCGGTAGTCCCTCACCCCACTCGGTAGTCCCTCACCCCACTCGGTAGTCCCTCACCCCTCTCAGTAGGCCCGGTGTTGGGATGTCGGCTCATTTATGCAGTCATCTACCACATCGGCTACAAGGCTGAGTTATAAACAAAGCCTATTCACTGCCGCATAGATGAGGCCAGACCTCCATTTGCGGCAGGGAGAAAATAAATTACCCAGTGGAATGAATATATTTCTACCCCATTGATTAATTTTATATGTGAGATGATAAGGCAATCTGTTAAAGAGACGCATAACTCTCCTTTTCTTCTCTGCACATTCTCTTTTGTTTTCTCACAAAAGGACAATCATTTATGGATTATAGTCAGAATTTCTGGGCCCCAAGTGAGCCATGCAAATTCTTCCCTAAAATCACCAGTAGCCTGGCTTTTTTACTATCACTGAATCTATTAATGTCTCAGTACCACAAATTGTAGTACTTCTCACACTGAACGAGTCAAACTGAATCATTTCATTTTAAAGATGAACAGAAATGTCTGAACAAGGTTCACAGTGATGACAACCGCTATGGGAAAAGAAAGTAGATGTTTAACTGTTGAGCCAACAAACTCAATGTCACTCACGAAATTTCGTTTCGTCTTGGGAAAAAATTACCTGTGGAATTAGTAGTAATATTTAGTGTAGTAAAGTCAGGTGTATTGAATATGAGTGTTTCACTGACGTCCATTTATCGTCCATTGGAACAAACAATCATTTGTATAAAGACAGAGGGAGTAGGGACCCCATAGCTGTACCCAAGCCTGACTGGATGGGATTCTTTGGAAGAGCAACACTGCCATCTGTCTTCTAGTATGGGAAGTGACCGGCAGATCTGCTTCTGAGAATGTAGCAGATATTAACACAGACTACAACGGAGCAGACTAGCTAACATCTATCAATTAAGGCTAATAATCTGGCAGCTATGGTGGACAGATTTGGACTATTCAAGTGGACACCTTGTTCCCTCAGAGTGCCTTGTTTCTGCATTTGGATCAACAATCAAGAGAGTGAAAAGAGGTTAAATGTTATGACTCAGAATAGGAGTAAACTCATGTAGAATATTCAGTATTGGGAGCCCATTTCTTCCATTCTGCCCTGATGTATTCCTACGCCTGCTGTGGTAGTGAATGAACGGCCATGCTTTGTAACAGGCCAAGGTGGTCCACTGGTGATGGCTATTGTCATATTTAAATGATGAAGGGTGATACTGTGGCTGTGTGTCAGATACGGAGAGATGCTGGACGCTGTCAGGTATTATATTGCTAAAGAGGTTTAATGTCACTGCAGATGCACGTAATTACACATGTTTGGACATGAAGGATACTCCATGTTACCACGCATCAACAAAGCCGATCGTACTCAAATTACTTGCATTCTATTTTTCATTCCCCGCACTCTCAATCTGTCTGTTTCTCTCTGACTCGCACACACACACACACACACACATTTTTTATTTTTTTGACATAATTTAATGCATAATGTCACCGATCTAGATGCTTCCGGGCTTCTTTGTTCTCAGATGATTCCTAATTTCACATTCAGATTGGTTTATTTCAGAGGCGAAGCAGCAAATCAAGCCCCTAATTAATGGGAAAGATGCATGGATTCATACTTCCTCCCTCCCCAATCTTCTGGGACTCATGAGGAATACACTGGGAAACAACGAGGATGCCATCTGAGCTAAGTGGCCAGTAAACCCAGATGAGGCATTTCATTACAAATAAATAACTCCAGTATCATTTTATTAAACAGAAAATAGCTGCTCAGTGTCATTTTTCTAAACATGAAATAGCAGCCCGGTATCAATCTATTTAGAATATCAGTTCAGTATCATTTCATCAAACAAAAAATAGCGGTTCAGTATTATTTATAGCAGATCAGTATCGTTTCATTAAACATAAAAGTGCTTAAGTATACATTTTGCTGTCAACGTTTTACTGTCACTGTGTAAAGGATTTTGCTTGTAAGTCTTTGTGTGTATCTGTTTGTATGTCTGTGTATCTGTTTGTATATCTGTGTATCTGTTTGTATGTCTGTGTATCTGTTTGTATATCTGTGTATCTGTTTGTACGTCTGTGGCTGTAGGTATAGGTTGTGTATGTTCAGGACACTATCTAACAATTACAGTGCGGGGGCAAGAGTCTGAGTAGCACACAGAAGTGCTCCAAAGCCAATTTTCTTACCATGTACAATCAGGTATCCCACTCTCCCTTTCATAGTGACAAACTGTCACCCTCAATCAAATGATTAGCAAAATCCCAACACATCCCAGCCCAAACACAAATGCTCAAGCTTTTTACCTTCCCTTCTCAGCGTGCACAGAGCTCTCCCGCTCCCATTCTCTCTCTCCTCACCCTAACACACTCTGACATCCGGAGATGAAATATACATTTCTATATCAAACACCTACACAAAAGAGAGCTGACCTTTGATCAGATGAGCGTTTGATGTTGTGACGGGAAATTTGCATCAGGGAGGATCGGTGCGGATTCCGCTGCGAGGGACTAATGCTTTACCCTGTCAGAGATCCGCAGAGGTCAGGGGCCTTTTAGGAAATAACAAGCACTATAATCCCAGCTCAGGGAGTACCACGGCCACTACTGATGTTAGACAGACACACACGGCTGCACGCATTCAATCCAAATTGGGTTCCGGCATAACTAAAGAAACACAAAGTCACTCGCTCTGGCAACGATCACGTGGATTCATGTGCTCAACTGAATACATTACGCAAGAGGGAAAAGGCTGTAACGGGACATATTGGCTATAATAGACATGCCAATACGACGTAAAGCTCCAGATGAAGGATAACGTGTGAAGTCCAGGCTGGGTGCCGGACCCTTTAGTTATCGGTCGTTTGGATTGAATAAAGGATAACGAAGATGAATTGGAAGCCGCGTAGGTGTGGAGTGGAGTTATAGAGGACGTACGGCATGATCCGTCTGAATGTTGTCTATTGATCTGTGGACCAATCGGGGGGGTGCTGAGTGCTGCTGAATTATTCAGCCTGGCATGTCGTATCTCATGCTTGCTTCTGCCTGAGCCCCAAAATATACCCGTCACTCTCCCGCATCATTTTTCATCTGGCCATCGATACACAGCCTCGTTCGTTAACCCCAACCAGGTGAGATGAGCCGGAGGGGCTCTTTTGATCTCAGTTCAGGTTATATAATGAGCCTCAACTCCACATACCTTATTACATTTTGGGGATGATTTTAAAATCACGCGGTATCACTGTTGTTAGTCCTATTTGTACTCGTTTCGTGATCGAGCGTTTATATAAAGTGTGGGAATATGTAAGGACACGCTGGGTCCTGCATGAGCTCATGCCAAAGTGTCACGAAGTGTGTTGGACTCTTGTTTATTCTATGCCAGCCTGTTTCGGCTCATTGATCGTGTCCGGTGTGTGACTCCGTTTCATCAGTCAACCAGAAACTCTGGCCTCTAGTAACGCAGTCACCAAGGACTCGTTTAACAAGGTCACAGTCACCATAAACAGCGAACTTTACGGAAAGCTTTACTGTAAACTTTTGTGTTCTTCTGAGGATGACTCAGACATTTTTAAACATAACAGAATGACATCTAATGTGATTACTGGATGGCTTAGGTTGCAGTGCAATAAAGCCACTTGCTTAGCGCAGCAATACAGCGATCCTCCTCCGGAGTTCAGAAACGTTCTCATAAATTGAATGGAGTGGGAAGTCAACTAAAAGCCCTTCTCTCCCCCGGTTGAGTGTATTTTATCCATTTCGCGAATCCTTTGCTGCAATAAAATGCCCCGAAATGGTCAGAGCAATCAAATGACCTAATGCCATATTTCTTGAAACATTGATGAGGTAACGGCTAAGTGGGCCACTCCATTTCTGTTATATTTATGAGTTCATGGCACTAATCAATATTTTTGTTCCCCATTATTATCTCACCATTACGCTCGTTAATTACACTTTAAATGCTCATTTCCAGCATCGTTGCAGATGCCCCATCAGAGAGACTCTCGGGGCAGCTGAGGCGGAGGGAGGTAGAGGAGTAAAAACCTGATTAATAATTTGCCTCGCTGTCTGAGAAATGCCGCCACTAGCCGAGACGAAAAAGCTTCCCCTTATGCGAGTTTGCAAAAAGGCGAGAAAAATTAGGCCTCAGCTCTGTGGCTAAATCAATAAGTTCATCTGATAATCAAAATGTAGAAAGTTTCAATGGCTTTGAAGTGCTGTGTACTCTACAGAACAAATATATGGATTTGGGGAATTGAGTGGAGAACTCACAGCTAGATTCAATAATTAAACATGGTGATAAGAGAAATAAAAATGTGTGAGGGGTACTAAACACATATGCTTTACGGCAGGTTATGAGGTTAAGACATTCACATGATCCCAATCCAGCATACTCGATATGGCAATAATATGATGTTTAAATGTTCAATTGGGGGGGGGGCTAAGTGGCACAGCAGTCAACGTCACTATCTGATTGGGACCAGCTGTTCCCAGCATTGACTTTTGCCGACAAATAATGAGTAGAGTTTGTTGGCTACTACTGAGTTGCACATAGTTTCTTAAAATGTATTAACTACAAGGTCACTTTGGATAAGAGCATCTGCAAAATGCCAAATTGTAAATTGTGTTTAAATCTTGGTTGCTAAATATAGATAATGCAAAGGAGTCCAGCAGAGGGCAGCATAAAGTAGTTTCACTGCCGCCCAGGGTGCACAGCTAAATGTTATATAGGGCTGCCCTGTCTCGTCACGATGTACCAATCTCTTGTGCTTAAATTAGGTTGTTGGCCAGATAACGCGATCACCTCAAGCGTGTATGCCAGAAAAAAATCACCTGGTGGAATGAGTCATTTGATAACAAGAGGAATGAAATGCCGTGGCAAGAGGTGCATCAGAGGAAACATTTAAATTTTTTGACTGTCGAGTGGTTGCATTGATTCATGGCCATAATCGCGGGAGGGTACACAAACACAAATGCCTTGATAGATAATAGCTCCTAGAGGCTGTATAAACTGTAGAGTCTCACTAATTATGAATCCAAAGTTATGTGACAGGATGCTAAGTTTGATTACCTGTAGCCAACCTCCCCATCTGGACCGGCTGACATGCTGCCAGATCGGGTGGACAAACAGCTGTCCTCCTCCAGCTCCCACAGTGAAACGATCATCCGGCAACAACACCTGGTCAGGGCACAAGATTACATCACACTACCGGCCTTGATGAGATAGCATGTTTGACGACTGCCATTCGACATGCCTGGAGAAAGGATCAGGAACGATGTAGAAAATGCGTAATGTCTGTCACTGTGTTAGCCAGAATGAATGGCTTTTGGGAAATCCACTAGGGGGCAGAAACATTTCATTGGAACTACGTGTTTTGGTTGGAAAAGCTGGTGTGAGCAAAATCTGTTCATGTCAATTGAAAATAAATATGACATAGAAATGTGAGAATGGCAGCTTTGGCAGTTATATCTTTACCAACACCTCTGCTGTGATCTCTTCACAAACTCTAAACATGCACATTACTTTATTAACACCTCTATTGTCCTCTTCACAATACTACACAATGCCCTTCTTGAAGCACAACAGATTCTAAACATGCACAGTACTTTACCAACACCTCTATTGCCCTTTTCACAATACCAGACAATGCCCTTACTGAAGCAAAACAGACTCTAAACATGCACAGTACTTACAACCTCAATGTCCATTGTGCTTTTATTATTTCTGTGCAGAGAAGTAATAATGTGTCTTATCATGCAAGTTATGTTATGAACATTTCATACATTTAACAAAGCAAATTAAAATAACATGCATTTTCTCATATGTCAAACCAAGATGGGGAAAACTAAGGAGAGATGAGAACCAGTTTAACTGTGCAGGGTAACGTCTTTAGCATGTTACAAACCAAGATGGGGAAAACTAAGGAGAGATGAGAACCAGTTTAACTGTGCAGGGTAACGTCTTTAGCATGTTACAAACCAAGATGGGGAAAACTAAGGAGAGATGAGAACCAGTTTAACTGTGC
>JACXGK010007695.1:0-24515 GCA_016801125.1 Novumbra hubbsi
CTTATACATCTGAGTCAGAATTTAAACTACTTACACATTATAAGGGATCTACTGTACATATGTACTGTATGTTTTAACGTTTGCCCTTTTCTGGCCTGCAAAACATTTATTATTAGCAAATTACAAAAACAAATGTGGCCCTCCATATAATTTCATAATCCTGATGTGGCCGCCGAGCCAAAAGGTTTGCCCTCCCCTGCTCTACACCAATTAAAACACACCTCTATCGGTTGGCCTAACATTCCCTTTATTTAAATGATACTGTACACTAATATATAGAAATATGTATAACAATTTTTGTTTACTGTATTATCATTATAGTTCAATGTATATATTATCTCTATATATTATATTTCATTTTATTTTCTGATGGTTCTTTTAATTATTTAATACTATTACTTCCTTATTTTCTTTTTCATGAATTGGAGATTTTTCTTCTATAATGAAAAGTGCTTTACAAATGCAATACATTATTATTAGAATTAATAAATTATCACAGTATTTTGTTGAACATTGGCTGTTGGTTAGATCTCTGTTGGCAAATTATTTTGGCAAATATGGCTGAAGTGCAATATGGTCTTTGTCCAATAGGAAAGCAGGAGGAAGATCGCATCCGTCAGCAGCAGGAGGAGATGGAGCGGAGAAGACAGGAGGAGCAACGAAGAAAACAGCAGGAGGAGAGGAGGCACCAGGAACAACTCGAAAGGGAGAGAAGGATTCATCAGGAAATTGAAAGGGAGAGTGAACTTTCTGCTAAGAAGGTGTCAAAGGGACAAGAGAAGTTAAGACAGAAGCTGAGTCTGAAAGCACAGCAGTTCAATCACCAGCGGACACAAGTTTTACACCAGATGATAGAAGATGATGCTGCAGCCATCCAAAGGGATGAGGTAAGAGATAATGAAAAAACACATTTTTCTTTCAGTGTATCACCATGGTACTACACATTTTGGGGATACACACTCTGACATTTAATCTTTAATTTAGGTCAAAGTTAAATGTAAAATCTACTTTATAATCAAAAAACATGTTAAGTTGCCTAAAAGCAGAAGTTAGCTGAAGTTTGCTGCGTTATTGCAAGAGCAGTATTTCCATCCTACTCGCAGATTAGCCCATGGGTCCTGCAGATGCAATTGGTCAGAATTATCCATGTTCAGGGATTAGCAATCAAATATGGTTGATATTTCTGGCAATTTGGCCACTCAAGTTGAAGACTGTAGAATATCTCTGGTGCAGGATTCCAGGATAAACCCACTTTTGGACAAACAGCATGATAAGAACCATGTCATCTCATATTTTCACTGTATGAAGTCAAGGATGACAACTGTAGAGTTTCTACTCACTCTGTATTAATGACATTATACTATTATTAGATCAAGTGACCTCAATATAACATGTTTCTCTTAGTTTCAGTGTAAGGTCGAGCTCATAAAAAACAATACATTTTCAAAGCCATTTTGAAAGGCTGCCAATGTGGCCAATGTTCTTGAGGGAACTGTAAGAATATGACACGGAACCAGATGGTGTAATGGTTCTTTAGGCAGAGTATAAGTTTAATTCAAATCCCTGAAGCAAAAACAGCAGATAGGCAAGCAATGGTTGATGCACAGAAGATAAGAAAGTATAAAATCAGACAAGCTCTAAAACAGTCAGAACTAAACGGGTAGAAAACTGATTGATACACTAGAAAATCGAATAACTAGAGAGCACTCTACAAAAAGGCTTGGCATGTCATAAGTGAATACAAAACAATACCTTACAAAGATACTGCAACAAACTTAACTAAATGGAGGACATCTAATTAAAACCAGGTGGGTGAACAAGTCATTAGAATTTAGTGATTGGGAACCGGGAGTGAGCTGTGTTCAGTGTGACAGGAAGCAGGCTGTGTTCAGTGTGACAGGAAGCAGGCTGTGTTCAGTGAGACAGGAAGCAGGCTGTGTTCAGTGTGACAGGAAGCAGGCTGTGTTCAGTGAGACAGGAAGCAGGCTGTGTTCAGTGTGACAGGAAGCAGGCTGTGTTCAGTGAGACAGGAAGCAGGCTGTGTTCAGTGTGACAGGAAGCAGGCTGTGTTCAGGAGGCCAAGAATGATTATGTGAAATGGGAGTTGGTCTTTCAGGCACTGTATTTGTCTTATTTACTTACTTACTTACAATTGCCTAGATAGATATATCCATGTTAACATAAAAAATAATATATCATGAAATGTTTGTGCTTATAGCTGTACTTAAAACATCTTTTTATTTTTCTGTGTTGGAACCATTCATGCTAGACAGTGGATTTAAAAACCAAGTTTAAAGAGCTTCTGAAAAAATATGAAATCACAGAAAACAAACAAGACCACAAGCAAGAAGACAAACTTGAAAACCGAATGAAAAGTCTTCAGAATGAACTAACCCTCCAATACTTTGGAGAACCTCAACAGGCCATCTGGTGTCAGTTGACAATTGATCGTGCAATCAGCGAAGGAGAGCATTCCCTCACTGAGAGGTTTAGCATCCTCACTGCTGTAGCAGAGCTAACGTTGACAAATGATTCGGAAAGTGAAATGGTCAACCAACCAGACTTGGACCAGAAGTATGACTTTCTCATCTGTCTTCTTGAACATCTGTACAGCACAAATCCCACACTGGCTCAACAACTTGTTCAGAGCATTCTTACAATGTTCCCAGAAGTGTCAGAGAAAAACAAGTGGATTCTTAGTCAAATTATCTTCAACATGATCTGGGCACCTTCAGAAATTCTGCTCTTTCTACAAGGTGTTTTAGGCAAAGACCAAGAACTGGTAACCTCAATCCTTCACACAGTGAGGACAAACCAATTAGATCTTCTCTCTACTCTGTCTGCTCTGAAAGACAAAGAGCCTGTCAAATATTTACAGTTGTATGCAGAGACAGAACGGGACAAGGATGCCAACACCATTGTAAATGAAATGCGAAATGAAAAGTACCCAGAAAAACTAGTGTCTATTATGGAGGAAATTCTGGGGTTTATGACAGAGGAACTTCCAAAACATGCCAAAGTGGACTTGAACAAAGTAACTATAGATGAAACAAAGAAGTTGATCAAGTCACTGGATTTGACTAACCCCGATCTGGCAGTTCTCAAGGTGATATTAGTAAAGATGTGTATTGCTGTGCAAGACTGCTCAACCATTTATTTTCAAGATGGTAAAAGTATAGAAGGCTACTTTCCTAGTATTAATCCACAGGAATCACTGCTAACTGCTGAGAAAATAGAAGGCTACTTTCCCCGACTCACTCAACTGGCATCACTTCTCATGCTCCTTTTACCACAGTTAACAGGGGAAAAAGGAATGCTTCTTGAAATCGGAACAGGTGAAGGAAAGTCTTGCATCCTGGCCATGTTTGCCACCATCCAGGCCATCCGTGGCATTAACATTGACATTGTGACCAGTTCTCCAGTCCTTGCTCGCCGAGACCAGGAAGAGTGGAAGAAATTGTATGACATGTTTGGTGTCACGTCCTCTGTTGTACCGCCACCACAGATCCAAGAAAGCTCCCCTGAAAGCAGGGATAGTAGACTACAGGAGGCTTACAAGAAACAATTAGTTTATGGAACTGTTGGTACCTTTGCAGCAGATGCATTGAGGCAGGAATTTGAGAAGGACACCACACGTGGGGAGAGGACTTTTGACATGGTGATTGTGGATGAAGTAGACTACATGACTTTGGACAATGGAGTTCAGGTGACGTTTCTTTCCCACGAGGCAAGTGGCCTGAGGCATCTTGATCAAATCCTTGCAAGCATATGGTCTATGGTATCTATGTGCCAGCCAATTGAAATGGAAGATACTGGAAAGATTGAGTGGGCAACTGGAATCCAACATTTTCACAAGGCTGCAAAGTTAGCTGTGATCGGTCCAGAGACTACAGACAAGTTCTCAGAATTTGACATTTTGGCCGTGGGAGTGGAGTTGGGTATCTATACAGGGGAAGAATACAACACTTTCATGCAAGTCCTAGAGAATACAGAGAAAGACAATACAATGGAGAATCGACAAATTGTTGATATATTTATGGCCAAAGTTGGAGTTGCTCAACAGTGTGATCTGCTCAACATTCTGGAGAGCGCTCTAGAGAACACTGTGGCCATTGACTGCTACACTGTGATAAACAATAAAGCAGTGCTGGTTGAGAAGAAAACATTGGACCACAACCCTGATGTTCTGGATATCAAAATGCTTCTCTTTGAAAATGGCAGAGCCAGTGAGATTATGCTTGAAGACAAACTCATTAAAGCAACAGTCTCAGAGCTGAAGTCTAAAATCAAATATTCTGACAATTCTCAACTAAATTCAGATTTTCTTGTTATCCCCTCTTTTCTTGAGAAATACCTTGAGGATCGGTTACCAGTCTTTGTTCAAAATGCCCTGAAAGCCATCATGATGACACAAGGCAGAGAGTACATGATCGATCAGGTGTTGGAAGATGTCAGTGACAAGCATCTCTACCATGCCATCATCCCAGTTGATTTCCAGGCTAGTGGTGTGTTGGAGAAGAACAAACGCTGGGGGGATGGCCTGCAACAGTTCCTGGAGATGAAACACCAGTTAGCAATTACTCCTTTGTCCAGTGTGACTAATTACCTATCCAACCTCCATTACTTCAAAAGATACCTCAAAGGAAACGGGCTGTTTGGTGTTTCTGGGACATTAGGGGGTGATGCTGATAAGGATTTCCTGGCAAGGCATTATAAAACAAATAGCTACACAATACCAGCTCACCGCCACAAGAAGGTTGTTGAACTTCCAGCAATTCAGGTCAGTGGAAAAGCCCAGTGGATGGAGATCCTCTGTAAGACAGCCTGGAGAGTGGCAGATGGTGGTCAGGTTGTATTGGTTGTATGTGAGGATGTCAAGACATCAAATGAACTTCAGAACAAAATGGAGAGAGAAAATCCACATCCCCCCATCACATTATATACAATCAGTGAGAAGCACAACATTGAGACCACCAAATTCATTGGAGGGCATATAATCATAGCCACAAACCTAGGAGGCCGTGGAACTGATATCAAGGTTGATAAGAATGTCAATCTCTGTGGTGGACTTTTCGTCCTCCTTACACATTACCCTGGCAGCCGAAGGGTGGAGAAACAAGTGTTTGGACGAACTGGTCGGAAGGGAAACCCAGGCATGGTCCAGATGATCGTCTGTGAGGATAAGCTTGCCCCAGCATACCAAGGCCAACCTGTGGAGATCATGAGGCAACTAAGAGAGGATTACGAAGTCGAACGCATCAAGGATATGGAGACAGATGAGCTTCTTGAAATCAACATAAAACAGGAACTGTTTGAAACATTTTGCACATTTCTGGAACATTTTGACAGCAACTTCACAAAAGATGAGAAAAGGGAACTGTCAGGAATGAATAAGAATAATGTCCCAAAATGTTTTGAAGATAGAAACACTAAGTTTGATTACCAGCCAGCACTGAACACGTTGAAAGAAACTTGGGCATTGTGGCTCACCCTTCATGAGGACCACATCAATAGACATGAAGATATCAATGTTCTTAAAGCAGACCTTCTTCAGCATATCACAAACAGGGGCCACATGCTACTGAATGGAAAAAGTCAGAACTTCTATGACCACATCAAGCAGGCTATTGGCAGAACAGATCTGCACTGCCGCAACAAAAGTAATTGTGATTATGGCGCAAAATCCTACTGGAAAGATGTAGAAGACTGTGACCCTTTTTATGGTGCTGTAGCACTGTACAACCAAGCCTTCATTACCATCAACATGGCCAAGGGGGACTACAAAGCAGAGGCACGTGGCTTACTGGAGAAAGCTAAGACAAAGATTGATGTTTACCTTTCAGAAACAACAAACACTATGGTTTCCTTTCAGATGGCCACGACAGGTAACTTTGAACCACATCATGAGGGAGAAAAGAACTTTCTAAAGCAAATAGATTCCAGGATGAGCATCTACAAAGCATGGATCCACAACATTACCCTTGCAGAGAATAAACTGAAAGAGCTTCAGGATAAAGGAACGGCCATAACAGAGGAATCTTCCATATTCAGCCTCTCAGAAAATAAAAACTACATCACTGCGAATGAACTCACAGCCCTGTATGAGAACGGCCTGTTTATTGTGTTTGAGGTGAAAAAAAAGCCTGAGTTCTGCTTTGATGCTTTGATCTGTTTTATCATTGGAATGGTTCAGGTTGTTCTTGGAATACTGGTTTGTGCCCTGTCGTTTGGGTCTGCAACCAATATTGGCTTCAGTTTCATCTCTGAGGGTGTCAGTGACATGATAGAAGGGATAACAGGCATGATAAAAGGCACATTTGATTGGGCGTCATGGGCCATCTCCAAAAGTATCAGCATCGGGATGTCTCTGCTCTCAGCAGGATTCAGTGTCCTTAAAAAAGTGGTCAAGTCAGCCTATCATGCAGCAAAAGGACTCCTCAATGGTACAAAGACTCTTTCATCTGTTGCAAAAGATGCCATTGGTGCAGGAAAACATGCGTTCAAGTCCATAAAGGGAGCAGTGAAGTCCATCTCTACAGGAGCGTTAACTTCTTCAACAGCAAACTTTAAAACTGTTCTAAAACAAGCAACCAAGTATGCTGTTCAGGAGACAGCGAAGCAGGGCATTGAAACAGCACTAAACTACGCCATTGATACTGGAATCCAAGCTGTCTTCAAAGAGATTTTGAAAGATGCTTTCAAGAACTCAGTCTCATTAACAGTCAAACAGAATGACAAACTGTGTAATTGTCTCACTGAGTACATTGCCTCTAGAGTACCAAAAGGAGCATTGCAAATTAGTAGCACTTATAAGATTGACTCAAAGCTTGAACAAACAATTAAAGATTTTGTTCAGACAATGACCAATGATTTAATTCCTGGTCTCATGAATAATGACACCACATCCAAAGTTAGTGAAGTGATCAGCAGACTCTCTGAGGTGTCCAACAAAGGATTGGATCTTGTGGAACAAAGCGGGAAATCTAACCTGGTAAAAGGAATCAAAATTAGTTTAAAAATAGCAGAACATGCCACAAACCTGGCCAAAATGGTTCAATCTATTCCTACAGAGCATGTTATCAATGACATATTTGTTGTTAAATTAGTAAAAACTATTGAAGACCAGCAACAAGATCTGGAGCACTACGACCAAGATGGCAGACATGACTTACCAGACGTCATTCGCTTAAAAAATGAGTTCCTCATCTCCATCTCAGAAAGTGTCTCTGAAGCATTCATCGATGCATGTTCTGGTTATATGTCCTCCTTTGTAAATGGATATGTCAAGAAGAAGTTCAATGGAGCCACAGGAAAAGTAGTTAACAATGTACTCGGTAGGTACAAAACAGAGGCCTTTTTCAAGGACCATCAACATAAATATGATATGAAAACAGCCAGTCAGAAGACAGGGAAAGCTTCATCTGAGACTGAAACAAAAGAACTCCTGGACTATGCAGAGAAGATTGGTGATGTGAATCGTCCAGCCTCAGTCCTGGACATTTATATCCTCACAAATAGTGACCTGCTCCAGGGTAAAGGCATCCATTTGACAGTGGTGGATCAACATGGAAAAACTCTCTCAGAGGAGTCCTATCCTGGAACAAACAGCTCAGCTGGTCAAATCACTCTAAGACTGACCAAAGAGCCTCAGAAAACAGACAGGTAAGGCTATGTGTCCAACTATTTGGTAGACCTTTATCAACAATAAACCTAATCAGGTGGCTGATCCAGGCATGGAACACCATATAAGGCTACAGTACTAATCAAATACTTAAGATTTTTATCTAACTTAACAAATTCTATTCTTTTCTATGTGTTATTTCAGTCAGAAAGGAATAATCTCCAAAGTAAAAGACAGAATCCAGGGATTGCAAAATCTATACAGTGGTCACTTTGACATCATCCAAGATGGAAAAGTTATCAATGTCCACTCAGAGAACCAGAACTGCTTGTACACTGCTGTCACACAAGCAACAATGTCTAACAAGACAAAAGATGAAATCAATAATGAAGCTGTGAATCTGAGAAACAACGTTAAAGACCAGGTAGCGTACACATATCTTTTGTAGTTTATTATAAATCCAATTAAGGAATTCAGGATAGACATTCCTAGTTACTAACTTTCAGTCAAATGTAAATAAGTGAAAACTTTGTTTGGTTTTATTGAAATGTGATTTCTATCCACAGATAAGAAACAACCATCCTGCTCATTATCAAATGGTTCAAACCCAGAGGGCCTTTGATGCACTTGAAAACAATTGTGGAAAATATACTATAGTTGGAGGGGCCAAGACAGATAGAGAGAATAATGTGGAATATGAGAAGGATATAAGCCCAATGAAGAGGTCTCGTTATGGTTCCACAGGGCTCACAGAGTATAAAATTGCCAAAAACTACCACCTTGCATTAGTTGGTCCTTACAAAAGGTAATTTTCTGTATATTTTATGCATATTATGCCCATTCATACCAATGTATTTTAAATGAACCTGCATTGTTTTACACTTGAAATCATGATTGCGAACAGAAATAGAACAAATCTGAAACTATTTGTAAATATATGTATATTTGTTGTTTACATTTGAATTGCACATTTATAATACACCCTTCCACTTTTATAAACCCATCAGAGTCAAAAACACCCGCCTGTTCTCTCATAAAATGAAGAACCGAGGAATTGTTGAGGCAGACCATATCCCACCAAAGAATTCGCTGAAGTTGGCCAGAGACCATCCACAGATAGAAAATCTCAGAGACAGGAATCCAAAGCTTTATGATATGATAAACAGCATTGGAACTGATCCAAATGGAATGAACCAGCTTGCAATGCGAGTCCTCAAACAGCATCACCGAGATGCTCTGACCACTGGAAGCAGTAAGGCGTCTGACAACTGCAGGTGAATAATCTATTATACTTCAGTACAACATGCTACTTGTTATGTTCTCTAACACAAAGTTCCCCAAACTGGCTGTAGGAAACTGCTGGCAGACACACTTGTAAGTGGAGATGCAGAGAAATCACTTAAGCTTTCTTTCATTATGGCTCATCCTGTTGCTTCCAACCAGCTCAGACATCATGCAGGTAATTATTGTTATGTTAAATAACTTTAGTGGTTTATAAAACCAGGAGGTATGTGTAATCAAATTATTTATTTTTCCCTTGTCTATATTATCTTTTAATGTTGTATTTTAACGACGTTCTCCCAAAACATATTTTGTGTTTTTCTAGGAAATGCACTTTCCCTGGGCTCTAATGCCAACTTCATGTCTTCTGAAGGAGCAGTGTCCTACTACAAAGCTGGCTTCAATCAGATAGTCAATCGACACAGTGAAAAGGGAACCATAGATCAGAATCAACTAGAGAGTCTTAAGTCCTGGGTGGCTGATGACAAGTACTTTGACCAGAATACACCTGAGTACAAAGATATATTTAATGCCATCAAATGCAAAAACCTTCCATAGAGAAATGTTAATGTTGGATTCTTGGTGGATACAAGAAAATACTGGCTAAAATCACATCTCAACCCAGTAGTGTAATCATAATGGAAATCATGCATTATTAAACTTCACATAATAATAAATAATTGATCATTACTCTATAGTAATAAATAAATAGTTTAGACTTTATCAGCAGGGCACATTTGCTTGCAATTGACTATCATCATCATGACCCTATCCGTTGTGTAGGTTTTGTTCTCAAGCTCATTGCAGGCTTCTGGTGACTAGAGGCTTACATTTCAAGACGCTGGTTCCACAGCTCTCGGTTCTCGTTCGCTAATGTTATTGCGGCTTCTTTTGTGAGGTTGTCAATTTTAATGGGATTTCTTCGTACATCGCAATTTTGAGTTGTCTTGCCGGGTCCATTATTGCTACGGTGGCCAAACCAAAACGATTGATGCGTTTTTATGCATGTGATAATATCTGGTTGGTGAGTCTACAGTTGATTCTTTCTTTCTTTTGAATTTGGCTCTTTCACTTCCCATTTTATGCTGAGAATTCTCCTGAGACACTTCATTTGGAATTCTCCTAATTTGTTCTTATCATTCGGGGTCCTTGCCCAAGTCTCTGAGCCGTAAAGTGCTAAAGATATGATTAGGGCATCTGGTAGCCTTATTTTAGTCTAACGCTAGTCTAACATTTCTGTTCTGTTCTGACTTTCTAGTCCAAGTCGCCTCTTGATGTCAGTTACTGTGTCGTTGTCAAAACAACACCCATGGTAATGTTTGTTATTTATATCAGATCTGGCAATAATAGGCAGCCTTGACATACTCCTATTAGTATACTGAACCAGTCTATTATCTCAATATCAACCTTTATGCACTCTTGGCATTGACGTATGGGTTCTTAATGAGGTTGATGATTTGTCGGAATGCCACATTTACTGAGCACGTTGAAGAGTCTTTTATGACATACTCTGTCAAAGGCTTTTTTGAAGACTATAAAGTTGCAATAGATGTTTTTGTTGTTAATATATTTTCTGAAGCCTGCTTGGCACTCAGATTTTAATTTTCTCATTTGTAGCTTGATGGTCTCAAGGATCACTTTACTAGCATGGTTTTTAAGATGATCGTGAGGTAGTTATAAAATTCGGTTGTCTCTCCAATATTGGTTGTTTAGGCTTGGTTGTTTAGCCATTGTTCGTATTCCTGCTTGAATTCTGATGGCTCTTTTCGTTTCGTTTTGCTCTTGTCTGAGTGTGTCCTGTATCTTTTGAGGACATCTGCGAATTGACTACTTAGCTTGAAAGTTTTATCTGATATCCGAAGCCGGCCTTTTTCACGGTGTCATTCATCAATGAGACTGTTTAGTTTATTTTCATAGCTTCCAGGTGGTTCAGCCCAACACATTTGTTGTGAGGTCCTGGCTGGTCTTTTTTTCCATCTACCATGAATTTGGTGTTGATTGCAGTCATGACTAGTTTGTGGTCAGATCCTTTGTGGATTTCCAGATTATTTGTGGATTTCCAGATTGAGTTTTCTCAAATTGAATCAGGTCATTTACGAACAATTTAGCACCAGGTTATCTAAAAATGTTTGGTGCGATTCTGGAGAGGTGGCTGCACTTCCAGCCGCACACCAACAAAGTACCAAATAACACTTTTCTGGCTGGCTATCCCAGGTCATTCGAAGTTCCATGGCGCTACGGTATCATTCCGTCTAGGGGGGATTCTTACGTCAACGATCACCCCACAGATGGTTGCTTCACCCCATTGGCTTCTCAGCCAAGCAAATGTCTGAACCTGCGGTACCTTTCATACTGAGCAGGATTACTATTGCAACAACACATCATCAGTAGGGTAAAACTAACCTGTCTCACAACGGTCTAAATCCGCTCACGTTCCCTATTAGTGGGCAAACAATCCAACGTTTGGTGAATTCTGCTTCACAATGATTGGACGAGCCAACATCAAAGGATCAAAAAGCTACATCACTATGAACGCTTGCAATTTACCATTACTTTCATAGCCTACCTACCTTTCAAAAGGAGGATAACATATGACTTTTAAATACAATAAAGTAACATTAGCAAGTTGCATGAAATATAAGCTTGCTAAAAGAACACTAGGTTCTTTACTATAGATTGTGATTTAAGTTTAATTCATTCAATACCATTTTTGTACATTGTATTTTTCAAAGTAATTTCCTTACGGCATGATATTCATAGTATTAGTATCTAATGGGTTCAATATACCACAACTAAGAGCTACCAGCTATCGAATTCCAGGAATGACAAATGTCAGTAAATGGTTATTTTGATGAGTAAATGTGTTCAATCATTTCCTCTGTCTATACAAACCCAAAAAGTTTTAGAATAATTTACGTTGAAATGCACTACAATGGAGACTTAAAGAACTAAATAAGAAAACTAAGTACAAAAAGTACCAAACGAGAAAAAGCTTCACTCTTGACAATAAGGGAGACTGGTTACTATATGTGACGAGCTTCAAACAATCACTGACACGGTCTTAGACAAAGGGTCATTCTTAAAAAGTCCTCCTAGTGACCTAATTGAGCCCAGGTGCGTAGAGGCATAGTTCATGCATCCTTGGGATCCTTCCCAGAATCAAAACTCAGAGGACACGCAGAGGATTCCGAGCAGTCGTGACAAACTCACACATAACTTTTACTGTCAGGCCTAGAACAGTTGAATAATAATAATATTTTTTTCCATTTTCCTCATGAGACATTTCCCCTTAGTCAAAGGAAATTAATAACAACTTTTATATTTAACTCTTCTCATAAATAATTTACTCATCAAATAACCATTTAGTGACATATGTCATTCCTGAGATTACATAACCAACTCATATTTGTGGTATATTGGCAAATTGCCAAAACCCTCCTTGATGGCTAATTGAGAATTAAAACTGGTTACCATGTGCTGTGATATCACACCTGTGGTATATGGTCTCATTTACAACGGCTATCAGCCAAGTAGCATACAGCATACAAACCACACAGTTTATATAATATATGTGTTATATATTAAGCAATAAGGCACTAGGGGATTCGTTACTTGACCAAAATACCACACTTACCAGTTATTGGGCATGATGCATTGACCAGTGCTTTTAAACCGCACTTAAGCATGGTATATTGGCAACATACTAGAAATTGCTGAGATGCCTTATTGCTAGTGTAAAATTTGATAATTAACACTATAATAGTAGCAGTAGAAAGTGTTATGATGTCATACCCGGGGTATATAATGTTCTATACCAAGGCTTTCAACCAAACATCATTCAGGATTCAAACAGCCCAGTTTAAAGGTTTTTGCCGATTTGTTGGATGTTAGTGTTATGATATCATGTTGACATTTTATTTTATTCAGTGCTTCCATAATCTGGTCTCAATGGGAGTGTTGATGATATGTCCTTGATTAGATTATGCATTTACTGCAGTTACTCGTATAATCAATAACTTCCCAGTTCATTTCCAGATTTCTATTAAAAATTACCTTTGATTACTTACAATATGAGTGTAATAGTTGTCCTTTCAAGGCGTCGTCACTCAACATGCTAAAAAAGCAGCTTTTCCGTGTTAGAATGTAATGGGTTACAAGAACACAATAGAATAGTGATGTGCCAGTCATAAAAAGCACAGCTGACAGGTATCAGTCAAGTGTATTTATATAGCACAATTCATACATAGAAGCAATTCAATGTGCTTTACAGGACATTAAAAGAGAAATACAATTTTAACAGTTTGATTACAGTCTATCTACAACTTGTCCTCTATTCTCTTGTCCACACATTCACTCAGTAACCATCCAATGCAACTCAGGTCTCGTTATACAAACCTGATATTTTATCCGTAGATCATTCACACAATGCAGCGCGCCCAATTACATCCCAGTGTATTCACAATAATACACTCATTGCATCATGGCAATTTTACTATGTCTAGAATTATAATTTAGGCTGGTAAGAAAGTCTAAAAAGTTTATTAAAGATTCACTTGCAAGGAGAGACTGGTTCCCCATCACCCAGAGTGGCGGGGAAGCATCTCTCCAATTTCATAGTTACATACCATACTTTATACACAAAGGTTATTTGCATATTCCTTCTTTATAATTCAGTCTAGGGGGGGGGAATTTGGCCCCCTCATGGCCAAATTATTACTAGTTTTGCTGATAGTTATAAATTGACCTGTAGTTATTCAGGATAAGTTCACCTCCACCTAATCACCTTTAAAAGAGCATGACAATAACATTCCCAAATGCTATGGATTATATTTTGAGTAAGAAAGGTGGTATTTGACTCATCTTCATATTCTGATGCGAGTTGAAACAAGACATAAGACTCAATTTGTCTGGACCAGCTGCTTTGATAGTGTCAATGCCTTTTAAAGCGTTTTGTAGCTTAGAAACAATACAAGGTGAAAAACTAAAACTCTGGTTGTTTTTGAACTCTGGCTGAGAAGGTAGCATGATACACCTGTACCAGCCATCTACATGTAGACAAATAGTTTTATTAATTGATCAGGATCTGTTTATTTTTTAAATAACACAATAAGATAATATATAGTAAGTAACAAGAATTTCTTCTGATTTCCAATAGGTAACTGATAGCTTGTGAAATCACTAAATAAAGACATTTGAAGAAACTGGGTAAGTTAAAGAGGGAAAATGCAGTGGAAATGTAAGAAAAGCACCCAAAGAAGCGATCATGAGAGCTCAGAGGTTGAACTACTAATACTTACTTCCTGGTTGTAAGGTAGATGTAGGCTGAGTGGAATCCATACGTGGGTCTTTATTAAAGAATCTGAGCATAAAATCCAAACAATAGGCACAACTCGTAGTTAGGTCACAGGCCTTAGTCGAAGCACAGGTAAAACAATCCAATGGCAGACAAATACAAACAAAACAGAAATCCAAAAGCGTGAGTCAAAAAGCAAAGCAATGGTCATAACAGTAATCATCAAAAGAGAATGGTAGAACGCTTGGTAAGGCTGAGAACTGGCAATACTTCGGAATAAGGCAGGGATAGCACATGGCTTGAATACAGAGTGACAGGAAAGGATGTGGCAGGAAACAGGAAGTAACAGAGTTCAATATTCAGGTGATGGCTTCCTCTGGTGGACTGGTGCCTGATCAAAAATAAAGGATTCCCCTCCCCTAAAAACACCTCCAGGTGTTCCTCTCCTAGGTTGACCCCTTGGTCTGGGTGCCGGACGATTCGGGTGGGCTTGGTGAAAGTCTCTGAGGAGTGATGGATCCAAGAAGTCCTTAGTTGCTACCCACGATCTCTCCTCTGAGCCGTACCCCTCCCAATCCACAAGATATTGCATCTGACCCCTTCTCCTGCGAGAATCTAGGATCCCCCGAACTAGGTAGGCAGGAGCTCCATCGATTTCAAGTGGTGGAGGAGGTTCTTTGTCAGTGGTCTCTGGGCTTGATGAGCCGTGGGCCGGTTTTAGGAGGGACACATGAAAGGAAGGAGCGATGCAGTAGCTATAGGGCAACTGTAAACGGTATGTGACAGGATTAACTTGACATATATTCTTAAAAGGGCCAACATACCTTGGACTTAATTGGACTGAGTTTCAGGCGTAGGTTGCCAGTGGAAAGCCACACCATTTGACCTGGCTGATACTCAGGATGAAGACGTTGGTGTCGATCAGCTTGGATCTTTTGAGATTGAACAGCTCGTTGGAGACGGACATGAGCATTGCCCCAGACCTGTTCACTTCTCCTAATCCGATCATCTAGAGCAGGTACTTCAGATGGTTCACCAGACCAGGGGAATAGGGGAGGCTGATATCCCAGGACACATTGGAAGGGGGTCAGACCAGTTGAAGAGTGCCTGAGGAAATTTTGGGCATACTCTGCCCATGGAAGGAATATGCTCAAGAATCTACCAATTTCCAGATTAAGACGTTCTACTTGTCCTTTATTTTAAGGACGATAGCCCGATGTGAGACTGACATTGATGTTTAAATGTTTGCAAAAGGCTCCCCAAACCCATGTTGTAAACTATAGCCCTCAATCCATTATGATATCATCAGGTAGTCCATAAAATCTAAAAACTTGATTGAACAAAACTGGGGCAGTTTCCATGGCAGTAAGCAAACCTTTCAATGGAATGAGACGACAAGACTTTGAGAAGCGGTCAATGGAGACCATGATGGTGGTGAATCATTGAGAGGAAGGAAGATCAGTGACAAAGTCAATGGATAGATGTGACCAGGGTCGTTGAGGAATGGGTAGTGGTTCTAGTAGTCTTGCAGGCAGTTGTCGAGGTGTACGTGACTGGGCGCAGATCTGACAAGCAGTTACATAGCTATTAACATCTGCAGATAATGTGGACCACCAAAATGTATTTTTGACCAAAGCGGTGGTGCGATTAATTCCAGGATGTCCAGGAGCAAGGGATGTGTGGACCCATTGAATGATTCTGTTGCAAAGACTGGATGGAACATAGATTTTCCCAGCTGGACACTCTGGAGGGGATGACTCTTCATGTAGGGCATGCTGAATCTCTTCCATAATATCCCACTGGATGGGTGCGCTGATGATGGAGGGTGTTAAGATAGATTCTGGTCTCATCTGTGAATCAACAGAGTTGTGGATACGTGACAATGCATCTGCCTTACTTTTTTTGCTCCCTGTACGGTATGTGACTGAGAAATTGAAATGTGTGAATAAAAGAGTGCCCATCTTGCCTGGCAAGGATTCTAATGCTTGGAGTCTTTGATATACTCTAGGTTTTTGTGGTCTGTAATGACTTGAAAGGGATGAAGGGCACCTTTTAGCCAGTGTCTCCATTCTTCAACAGCGACCTTGATAGATAGTAATTCCTTGTTACCAATATCGTAATTTGTTTCTGCTGGAGTTAACTTTCGTGAGAAGAATGCACAGGGGTTTAACTTGCCTGGTGTTCCATGACGCTGGGAGAGGACAGCACCAATTTCACAGTCCGAGGCATCAACCTCTACGATAAAAGGCAGTCTTGGGTCAGGATGCTTAAGAATTGGAGCTGTGGTGAAACTGGACTTGAGCCTGTTGAATGCTGAAATAGCCACTTCCGGCCATACTAACTTCCTGGGTTTTCTTTTAAGAAGTGAGGTGATGGAAGAAGCTATGGTACTGAAGTCACAAATGAATCTACGGTAAAAATTTGAAAAGCCTAGAAATCGATGTTACCCCTTGACAATGCTGGGTATGAGCCGGTCCATGATAGCTTTTACTTTGGTATCATCCATTTCAACTCCAGAATAACTAATATTATAGCCCAGGAATTTGGTTGACGTAACATGAAACTCCTTAATGGCCTTAACAAAAAGGTAATTCTGGAGCAAGCGTGACAAAACAGTTCTTACAAGACAGATATGTTCTTCCATGGAGTGTGAATAGATCAGGATATCGTCTATGTAGACAATCACATACTGATGTAAGAGATCTTTGAATACTTCATTAACGAAGGACTGGAAAACTAAAGGGGCATTAGCCAGCACATAAGGCATAACCAAATACTCGTAATGGCCCCTTGTGGTGAGAAAAGCTGTCTTCCACTCATCACCCTCACAGATTCTGATGAGATTGCAGGCAGACCTGAGGTCCAATTTGGTGAAATACCGGGCCTCCCATAATTGCCCCAGAGAAGAAGGAATAAGAGGCAAGGGATCGCGATTCTTAACAGTGATTGCGTTGAGTGCTCATTAGTCAATACAAGGTCTTAAGCTACTGTCTGTCTTATCAACAAAGAAGAACCCAGATGCTGCAGGAGAGGTGGATGGTCTAATAAATCCATAAGATAAGGCTTCTTCAAAATATTCTTCCATGGCCTTGGTTTCCGGTATGGACAATGGGTAAACAGAGCTTTTGGGTGGAGAGGTGTTCGGAAGTAAGTCGATTGCACAGTCAGAGGGGCGATGAGGTGGCAACTTGGTGGCCCTGTCTTTACTAAATACCTCAGCCAAGTCAGCATACTCATTGGGGACATTATCTGGTAATGGAAAAGTATTATTGGCTAAACTTTTC
This sequence comes from Novumbra hubbsi, assembly GCA_016801125.1. Lineage (NCBI taxonomy): Eukaryota > Metazoa > Chordata > Actinopteri > Esociformes > Umbridae > Novumbra > Novumbra hubbsi. The sequence continues at coordinate 17,480 of JACXGK010007695.1, forward strand.
AGTTTGATTAGAAAAATAAATAGAACACTGTCGTAGGAAACCAGTGCAGTTGTCAGGAGAGCCATCAAACTTATCAGTTAAAGCAAATCTTACTGGGGCAGGACGTGGGGAAGGAAGTGAATGAATATACTGTTTCAGATGCTCGTTTGAGACTTGCAGTGTCCGTAACTGGTGTTGAAAACCATTGAGCAGATCATTTTGATACTCAATGGTAGAGAGGAGTTGAGAGACTACCACTGGATTCGCGCTGGGCGAAGTATTTTGTAAGGTAGATGTAGGCTGAGTGGAATCCAAACATGGGTCTTTATTAAAGAATCTGAGCATAAAATCCAAACAATAAGCACAACTCGTAGTCAGGTCACAGGCCTTGGTCGAAGCACAGGTAAAACAATCCAATGGCAGACCAATCCAAACAAAACAGCAATCCAAAAGCGTGAGTCGAAATGCAAAGCAATGGTCATAACAGTAATCATCAAAAGAGAATGGTAGAAAGCTTGGTAAGGCAGAGAACTGGTAATACTTTGGAATAAGGCAGGGATAGCACATGGCTTGAATACAGAGTGACAGGAAAGGATGTGGCAGGAAACAGGAAGTAAGAGTTCAATATTCAGGTGATGGCTCCCTCTGGTGGACTGGTGCCATATCAAACGTTACACTGGTTGAGAGAGCATTTGGTCAAGATCCGCTATATGTGGCTGGGAATGTTTTGGAGGATATGACACAATCTCTCTGGAAATGTTTGGGAGTGTAGGCAATCAGAGAAGATTGCCGCTATTGACAAATATTTATATCTTTATATACTGTGGAACAAACATAAAAAAACAACCAGAACTCCCACTGACATTTCAAATGTTTACTTAGCAAGGTAGAGGTAGCAGGTACATGGATATAATTTACTTGGTCTATAACTTAGCTATTATAACTATCTCCTCCCACCCGTCCCTCACGATGGGTTTCAGTCCTTTTCCATATCTTTCATTAAGACGTACGCTAGTTGAAACTCATCAGTCTGCAATGTTCATGCCTTGCAGTCTTATCAAGAGATAGAAATTCTAGAAACAGGAGAGATAGACACACATTCAGAACTGTTGGATCCTCCATGCTTATACTACATAGTGTGTCAACAAGGGAGAATAAAAGACCATTAAATAAATAGTTTTTCCTTGTCCCAAAAATATATATATATATATTATTTTAAATATGTGTAATATATATTCTTATTGTAAGGGGGTCCGGATGAAACGAAGGGTTGGTTGGGGATCCAAATGCACAACGTGAGGGAGGAGGTTGGAGTGCAGAAATGAAGGGAGCTTTGAGGGGAATGATGTAGTACGGAGAGGGAGTGAGCGCAAGAGCTCGGATAATAATCCAGGTAGGATGCTCGGGCAAAAAGAGCGGTGTGAAAAAAGACAAGGCTGGAAAGCCATACAAAACTGTGAATAACTCAGGAGCCCAAACTCAGCGACGTAGGTGTAACCTCATATAGTACTTAGTTTGAACTGGCAACCAAGGAGTGAGAAACAGGAACTTATATAGAGGTGCTGATCAGATGATGAGGGACAGGTGTGCGTAGTTGGCTGTGTGCTTGATGACTGTGCTGCTTGGTGACAGAGGTGAGTAATGCAGCCACAGGCCACTAGAGGGGGTGGTAGGACCAGAAAACAGAGCCAGGTCAGGGCAGAAACCGGACACTTATATATATTATTTTACAAAATATGATATCTGTAGATCAATTAAGAATCTCAAGAATATCAGAATATTGGGAAAATGTATTTGTTGTTATAGTTGGTGGTTAGACTTATAACCAAACTAGGATCCTCGCCCTTTGCAGTTTTGAGAATTTGAATACCAAATTAAATTTCTAATTAAGGCATATACAGACGTGGTCAAATTTGTTGGTATCCTTAGACAGTGTAGTCAGAGGAGATCAGGAAGAGAATAATAGACAAACATAGTAAAGGTAAAGGCTACAAGACCATTTCTAAGCAGTTTGAGGACTGTTGTGAGGACTGTGCTGTATCCCATCACTCACCAGTTATAACAATGACAAACCCTGGTTCACAGCTCAGACAGCTAAGCATGGAAAAGCCGGAGGCATTCAAGAGTGGGGATAGGGACAGTTTTAAAGAGTCAAAGTACAGTTTTAGTAAGGAGGTGAGAAATGCTAAACGCCTGTACCCTGAGAGATTACAACAACAATGCTCAGCTAATGACTCTGCTTCTGTCTGGTTGGGCCTTAGACAGATAACCAACTACAAGCCTAAAGCCCCCCATTCCATCAACGACTCTCGCCTGTCCAAACGACCTGGCGTTTTGAAAGACAATGGGACAGTTCTGTGCCGCCACCCCCCAGCTCCAGCCCACCTCCCCCACCTCAGCAGGAGTAGGGGGCAGCCCCAAACTGTCACCCCTGTAATTTGTGGCCATCAGGTAGAGAAGCTGAGTAGGGATAGAGTTTTGGTTAGGTAGGTTTAGGTTTAGGAAAGAAGGGACTATTTTGTGTTAATTTTCATTACTTTGACCCCGTATCCCAAAGATTCCCTTCTCCTACCTTCCCTATGGTATGTAACTGTTGTTGGTGTAAGCATTGGAAGTACCTGTTGGTTGGATTGTATACCTTATTTTGGGCATGAAGCAGTAAACAACCCCTGAAGTAATTTCTAGCAGATCTGGTTATCTTGTTTTGACCACCTGGTGAACTGGTTCAGACAGAACAATCTGGAGCTCAACGCTCTGAAGACCGTGAGGATGGTTGTGGATTTTAGTAAGAACCCAGCCCCACCCACCCCCATCTCCCTGTGTGACTCCCCAGTCACTATTGCAGAGTCCTTCCGCTTCCTGGGCATCATGATCACCCAGGACCTCAAGTGGGAGCAAAACATCACATCCATTACCAAAAAAGCACAGCAGAGGTTGTACTTCCTGCGGCAGCTGAAGAAGTTCAACCTGCCAAAAACAATGATGGTGCATTTCTACACAGCCATCATTGAGTACATCCTCACCTCCTCCATCACCATCTAGAACGCTGCTGCCACTTCTAAAGACAGGAGCAGACTGCAGCGTATCATTAGTGTCAGAGGTGTGTAAGGACGTGGACCAAAACGCAGGCAGTTGGCTACAGATGCTCTTTATTCTCCAAAGTGGATACTATAGTAGTTGCGTACAGAGTACGACCGTATACACATAACATGAACAATCACGGACACAGAGACAAGACACACAGGGGATTAAGTAGCCAACTACATTAGATGCAGTTGGCGGGTAATCAGGAAGGGTCCGTTCACGAGACATGGGAAAACAGGACATACGAGTGCGATGGCAACTAAAAGGCTGGCGACGTCGAACACCGGGGTGCTACGCGACCAGGAGAGGGCACGGCATTAGTAGGCGCCGTGACAGTACTCCCCCCCTGCGCGAGACAATTAGATCTGCAGAGAAGGTGATTGGCTGCAATCTGCCATCCCTCGAGGACCTGTATACCACCAGGACCCTGGGGCGCACTGGAAAAATTGTGGCTGAAACCTCCCACCCTGGACACAAACAGTTTCACTCCCACCTGGCAGTAGGCTTAGGTCCATAAGGACCAACACCTCACGCCACAAGAACAGCTTCTTTCCATCGGCAGCTGGCCTCATCAACAAGGCCAGACGACCCCCACTGACACTCTCTATCCCATAACACATGTTATATTTACTGTCTTTTCTATTATTTTTCTTTTACCTCATACTACTTACTGTGTTTTTATGTCATGTAAATGTACTTGGCAATAAATCTAAAAACATGTATTAACTCATAAATGTACAACCCATATATGACATAAATAAAATGGCAATTTGTTGAGAGAATACCTGAATCACAGAATGATTCCACCAAACAGAAATAATATTTTAGATTTGGATATGTTGCTTGCGGGTATTGAAATTGCCAGAGCTTTTACTCAATGCAGTCAGCTCAGAAACTATCTTTGCTCTATTTGGTACAAAATGTATTTCACCAGGGTAAAAATAGCCCTACCATTAGCTTGAACACTGATTACATGGTTTTGTTTAAAAATCCTTGAGACAAGATGCAGATAAACATTATAGCTCAACAAATGGATCCAGCAAGGAAATCATATTTCATGGAATGTTATGAAAATACAAAAGAGACGTTTTCCTATTTCCTGGTGGACCTTAAAGCTTCTAACAGATCTTATGTTGTTCCTTTGTGAGATCGCTTTGAACATTCTCAAAGAAACACTCAACCAGGAACAATTGAAGAAATGAAAGTGACAAAAGGCTGCCATCAAGTTATTTGCTAATAGAAGAACTAGTATTTAAAAAGAGACAAACTATACAGCAGAGAGGAGGATTCATACTGCCTCTCTTAAGTTTTGCTGTTCCCTTCATCAGTAGCCCATTAACTTCTAGTAGAGGTCCAGTTTAGTCCCTCAACATCAACTGGATAAACTTAAGCAACAAGGTCTTGAAAATATTATACGACTGGCTGAAAGGGATCTGGATAATGATATGAAGGATGTATTGAACATGAATGGATTTATGGCAAAACAATACAACCCAACTCTAAAAGAGGTATTTGCCTTTGTTGAAACAAGATGAAAATAACCAGGGCCATTTGACCCTTTTCCTATCCGGAGGATACAAAACCTTGTGTTCCAGAATCTATTGTTCCTGGGAAATTACAGGAGCATGCTTTAGAACAGGGCTGCCCAACCCTGTTCCTGGAGATCTACCTTCCTGTAGGTTTTCTATTCATTTGTAACTAACCTGATCAAGCTTTTCATCCAGCTAATTATTAGAATCATTTGTGCTAAATTAAAGTTGGAGAGAAAGATCTATAGGACAGTAGATCCCTAGGAACAGGGTTGGGCAGCCCTGCTATAGAATAAGATGGGGTTATGAATGACATGATGAGCATACTCCAGCCGTCACATTCTTTTTTAATATACATTATTAATAAAATTAAACGGTCTAAAGAAAGAGCTGGCCGGTATGTCAAGGGTGAATCAATCAGTAAGGCAAAAGGGTAAGGGGCTCTAATATGATAAACTTGATTACAAATTAAACTGCCTCACACAAGATACCCAAAAACAGAAGACCTATAAAATGCAATGTTTTCTGAATAAAATGTACACTCAATTATTGTAATGTAATTATATTTTATTTCAATAACTGAGCATAAGGTATACATTTAAAAATGTTTTATATTTTCTCACAAAACAATCCACCATTACATTTTTACTTTTTATTTCTCGCTATATTGGGCTATAACATCTTCATATTAAAGCCACCTGCCTCTTTGACAGAGATAGAAAATACAGTGATGACCACAGGTTGTAGAAAATTAATCCTGAAGTTGTTTATTGCTGTAATATATCTTTACTCCATTTCCAATAAAAAAATGTTTTAAAGCTTATGGAAAATATGAAAATCCTGGAGGGAAATCCGTAAGAATCAAAAAGTTGAAAGTCACAGCGAGTCGGGATTCGCCAGATGTTAAATGTCCACCCGTAGGTTTAGATTATAAAATGGTTAATATATATATTACATGGTTAAAGGGCTTCTGTTTTATAAGGATACTGGCGGTATTATGGACTCCCACAGTTCTAGCAAATAAAGGATTGAACGCTTGTGGTGGATACATTAAAAATTAAAGGAAATTGCACTTTTGGGAGCAACACATCATGCCATTTTCTTTCAAGAGGGTTGATTACTAAATGCCATTGATTTAAGAATCTAGTTATCAAGAGCAAAATATGAATTTTGTCTGGAGTTTGCAGCAGATGGGGATTTTAGATTAAAAGTGATGCTGTTTGTGTAAAAGGTTTCCGTATCACCTGCCTTGTGATTCATTAAGGCCTCAGTATGTCTAAAACCATGGTCAACTAAATCACTTGTGAACAACTCCGACTCTACTTCCGACTCTAGGACCCGCCTGTTGAACCTTTCCGGATACCCCTTTTACTTTCTTTCGTTTCAAAATCTTTGTCTTTAGTTATCTTTTTGAAGCTCTTGTTCATAAAAGGTCCCCTCAATAACCTCTCCATCATAGTCTTTTAACTTATAAACAGATGGGATACATGGTACACATTCTGTTATGGTCAATAATTCATCCGAGTAGCCGCAATCATTTTTCTTATCAAACACTTCTTGCAACTTTAAGACACGCACAATATCGCCTTTTACGAATATAAAAACAATGGCCTTATTTTTATGAAGGGGAAACAAACCTTAAAGAATTTATAAGACCTCTAATGTGTTCTCGGCCGTTACTTGTACAGGTTTCATACATATTGTAATGAATGTGTTGGGAGATAAAACTGGTGAGGGCTAGGCGAGAGTCGTAGTCGAGGGCAGGCAGGTAACTGGTACACAAAAAGACTGTTAGGTTTAGAAAGAACACTCAGCACAGACGTAGAACGTACAATACCTCACAATGACCAAACAGAAATGAAAGAAACACCCCAATAGGTAACAGGTGTAGCCAATAACGAAGTAACCGGGCTGCGTTCAGAAACCAAAACAATGAGAACAAACCAAAACCACGGGGAAACAAAACAACAAGACCAATGAAACCCCAAAAATAAGGAGCGAAGGACACAGAACATTACAGTAATCCTGAGTAGTAAGGCTGGGGGTTAATAGGTTACTTGGGACATTCCAAAAGAGGGGGGGGGGGGTCAGGAAGTTAGGAGAATAAGACAAAGGACACTGTGTACATTATGAGGGATGGTTTGATTTTACCTTTTAACATTTTTGTGCAAATCTAGTTTGAGCAGTAAGCTTGGGTGTCACTATATAAAACTGCAGTGGAAAAATACAGAGAAACTCATAATCCCTCCACAGAAGCCAAGGACAAGGATGTGGGGCCTGTTTTAGAGACAGTTAAGATAGTATATCTGCCCAGGACCAACGCAAGGACGGACAAGCGCCTAGAGGCTGGGACCAGCCTGAGCGCCAGCGATAGGGTGTGTAAGTCTAAACCACACACGCCCTCGTCTTGGACAGGCCAACCCGGTGGTCGGAACTATCTCTGT
>JACXGK010007696.1:0-24779 GCA_016801125.1 Novumbra hubbsi
AGAGAGACGGAGAGAGTGAGACAGCCTAGTAAAGAGAGACGGAGAGAGTGAGACAGCCTAGTAAAGAGAGACGGAGAGAGTGAGACAGCCTAGTAAAGAGAGACGGAGAGAGTGAGACAGCCTAGTAAAGAGAGACGGAGAGAGTGAGACAGCCTAGTAAAGAGAGACGGAGAGAGTGAGACAGCCTAGTAAAGAGAGATCGAGGGAGACGAAGAGAGAGAAAGATGGAGAGAGTCTGCTTAGTGACGAGATGGGAGACAAAGTGTCGGAGCGAGGGAGACAGAGAGACAGATCAACTTTAGGCAGAAGAGAGAAAGTGGCAGATGACTGATCGACCAGACTGAGCCTGTCAAGTGTTAATGAGCGGTGAACACAGTCATAACACTGGTCATGTGGAGCAGTACGTCTGTCAACGGGCACGCAGGGACTCGCTCCTGTTCCTGTGCCGGGATGTTAGAACGCTCCGGCCATTCTTCAGCATTGCTATGCCAACTCAGATGTGCATTTCCAGATTAGTGACCAGGAAGTGGTTTTCCCCCCAATGTCCCCTGATATTATCAGCTGTTTGACATGACTGACCTTCAGCTCAATATGCAAGGTTACGAGGAGTACGTTTTGAAAATGTTTTTCGGTTTATAGCAGCCTTAATCACAATCTACGTTCCACAAGTGACTATGTGTTCAGGTGTGACGTAGACGCAGACTTCAGACTAACATAACAACATGGCTCGTGGGATTTTTATCCTTTGGCTTAATTCCAGGGATTGGCAAATCTCAGTCCATATACAGTTGTTTATTAAAACATAGCATGAGTGTACAATATCGAAATATAAACTTTTTAAAATGTTGACCAATTGATTGTTCGAGAGAACTCAGTACTTTCGGTTGACCAAGATTGGAATGAATCAGGAACAGCCATGTAACCAAGGTCTGAAACCCAGGCATGTAACCCAAGCGTGTAGCCCAGACGTGTAACCAAGGCATGTAACCAAGGCCTGTAACCCCGCCTTTTTCTCCCTCCCTCAGTGATAATCAGTCGCCAGCGGCGACGGGTCCAGTTGATGCGGATCCGCCAGAAGGAGCAGAGCAGCAGAAGGAAGAAGAAGAAGCACCAGAGGGACTCCATCCACAGCTCCCATCCCCCCAAACCCCTGCACCCTGAACCCGCCTACCGCAGGAAACCCAATCCCATCCGACGCTTCGATGGGGACGTCCTGTCACCGGTGAGGGCCCTGTCTCTCTTCCTCTCTCTCTCTGTCCCATTCTCTGTCATCATCAGTTCCTCCCGAGTGCCTAGTCTTTCAGCGTTCCTTTCATTGGTCCTCTCTCTCTCTCACTCTCTCTCTCTCTCCCTCCATATTTATCTCTGCCTTCCTCCCTCTCCCCCCTCCAGAGTTACATCCAGAATTTCCGGGACCGCCAGGGGGAGGGCAGACCGTACCCTGGAGGAGTCAGGCTGGCGGGGGGAGGACCGCACACTCTGGTGGACGTTGACTATGACTGCGGCTCCACCACGCCCCTCACTGCACCCACAGGCCCCTCACTGCAGGTCTGAACACTCCCCCAATGACCTGCACTGCAGTGTGGATCCCGGATGCCGCGTCACACCCCACCAGAGGCGTAACCACGCCCGACAACCCACCCGTACTGCAATACATGGACCTAACCACGCCCACGAATGATGTGACCACTCTCCAATAGCCTGTTTTGCAGTCTAGGCCTGACTGACCACCCCCTACACAAATCAGGAGCCAATCAGAGTGGGGGTGAATAGTATAGGCCCGAACATCTCTTTTTTGGTCTCGCACACACACACACACGCACACACACACACACACACACACACACACACACACACGCACGCACCAGCCAAATGCATGTGAATATAGCGAGGGTACATCTGGAGGATGAAGAATGAGTAAAACAGCCAGGCCTCTACCAGGATGGATGGGGCCCAAGAGGTGACTTGTGCAGTTAAGAGAAGAACGCCTCAGGTTTCAAACCGAGGCATATTACCATGGAGACCAGAACCTCTGTCTCCAGGTGTTTACGTGTCCAGATTTAAGTGTGTCTACCACGAAGCAGACTTCATCCTTTAAACCCCAATGTGTCGTCGAAGAACAGACAGCCGCTCTTGAGCTGGGGTCAAATCCATCACTCTGTGGAGCTGAGACCTTCCCGTGAGTGGAAGTGAAACACACATCTTTGCCCCCGCGTCAGCCTGACAACCGCTCGCTTCCGGGAATAAGAACAGGCCATGTTTTGGCGGAAAGAGTGTTTCACCCTTGGTGCTGGATGACATCCTTCTTTGGAAACGTTCCTTTCCTGGGTGCCTTGGACTGCGTTGTGGGACAGCCTTTCGGCGGGCCCTGACTCAGAGGCGGGAGACTGGACAACCCGCCCGGTGCTTTAGCATGTCAGGGTCAGCAAGAAGTCAAAAAACGAGGTCGAATTAGTAAACTTATTGAACCCACCCAATCAACAGAGAGTAGCGGTTAGGCCACAGAGAATAGTCTATACAGAAAATCGAATCCCTACATAATGTGCACTGGGTTTTAAAAATGGACCCGGATATCCTGGCTATAGTGTATCATTAAAGGACTCTGGATCTCTGGTTTCTTACTGTCTTAAACTGTGAAAGGGGCTGTGAGTGGGAAACACAGCATGTTAACACCACAAGGCTTCAGTTTATCATTGATAGAACTGTTGGATTTTGCGTCAGGACAGGGTAGAATAACATTTCCTTTCCCAGAATCCTCCAGGGCAAAAACGACCTGGCTGCATGACTCAGTAGCTCCTTCCCATCCTGTCCCTAAAGATTTGTCACATCAGCAAGACAAGGGTTCCTGTTTGACCTAGCTTGGTTTCTCCATCACACTTAACAACTTACCATAACTTCTAAACAATATCCTCTTCTTAATACTTTACACGTCCAGTTATAATGTCTTACGAGAAGTGTTTAACTCACGTGTAAAGAATACAAACTAAACAGACGTTGATGACCACTTCTGCGCATAAATTCATTACAACTGGAGCGTTAAAGGGGAACGCTACCAGTTAGCGGTAGCCTGAGACATCACGTCGAGTGACCTGCAAAGATCATGAATCTGGTACCGGAAACGGGGGTTGCCACTTTGGCTATACAGCGCTAGTAGAGATGGAGCGACCAAGCTAGCCAACCCGCCCTAGTCACAGCTGTCATCCTGGTAGATATTCCCGCGTCCTGTAGTTCTGTACATAAACACCACTCGCTGTACCAGCACCACTGTCCTTATGTTCATGGATTCATTTCATTGTTTAGGCTTTTATTTTTGCTTTATTTTAGGATTCTGGATTTGATTCGCATTAAATAACGTGTCCTTTCAAAGGGCTTCAGTGTATGTATGTATGTGTATATTTATTTATCAGGTAATTTATTTTGACCCAGAGTGCGGCCTTGTTTATGTGGGCCAGTTAAATTCCATGCTTCTCATCAAAGTGATTATTATTATTATTAATATTATTATTATTATTATTAAAGCATGTGTTTGTAAGGGCCTGTATATGATAAACAATGTCATTCTACAATGTCTTTGACTTTTAATTCCACACAATTCTCACGCCCCAGACACACACAGCATTTGACTGACAGGTAGAGAAGGGCTGGCCGGTTCAGGTAAGTACGTGTCGCTATTGGCTTTATTAATCAATCAACTTAACTAGGCCGACCAATCATCTGACATCATAAGCCACTGTCAGCCTCCCAGGGTACTCTTCCTGTACACACCTTTCAACCCCCTCAAATATTTACCCCTCCTTCCTTGTTTCATCCCATTTCCTTTCCCAAGATACATCTCTCTCTCTGCGTATGTCCACTGTGACCCTTCTGCCATGCTAACGTAAGCCTTGTGGTAGAACAGCAAGCACAGCACAATGCGTAGTCATGAATCAAGACAAATTGGTGCGTGTATATCTAGGACCAGAGGACTAGCGGGTGAGCCTCCCTTGGTCCTCGTGACGTCTTCTGGGTGAGCTTCCTTTGATTTGAATACTTCTTTTTCCTTCAAATAGGAACGACTAAGGAACATTTGTTTAGGTCCTTGTTTGGGGGTTATTTGTTGTTTTGTCTCGGGTATCTGCTCCTTTTCTTTTAGTGTTACATGATGTCCTGTTGATGCTGCGTTGACTCACAGACCACCTGTGGGGGAGGGGGGGGGGGCAATTTAATTCAGTCACTCCCAAGTAGAGCGTAGACAAGCTGGACAGGTCCAATGCTTCAATATTGTTTACTCTGAAGGAGGTTTTGGAAAATTGGTCTGATATGCTCTGTCACGACTTGGAAGTAAAATGTTGTATTTAACATGTTCGTCACAGATACAAGTCTCCTAGGTGTGTTTTCAGTGAACTGTCTCTGTTTTACTATGCAGTGGCGTGTCTTTGTGTCTGTCACTCAAACACACCCTAAAATACTTAATCCATGGGTGTGTGCCTGCGTGCTTGGGGGGGGGGGGTTACCTCTCCGTCGCGCGTCTCTATGGTCTTGATGAGGACACTTTTCTTGGAGTGCGATTCTGCAACTCGGTGATGATGCTCTGGGCTTGTTTCTGGCCATAGACACAACAACGCCGTTAATATTCATTACCTTCCCAAGCCACTGCCTTACTGTTTATCTTTTTAAAATGAAACATATAATCTAACCTCTCAAATCTACTAACGTGTAGTTGTATTGATGAGAAGAACCCCTTGGTCAAGTAAGAACCATTTAAAGTTGCGTTGGCGAGACGGCAATGCTGCAGTTTCTGAATCAATTGCGCCCTTGTGATGTGCTGTATTAATGTTATTTATGACACTTCTGCCTGGTTAATACCACAAACACACTGTACATATGTTAGTCTCTGTGTGGTCCTTACCACGGAAGGACATGGTTGCATAGCTCTGTACAGGCAGAGAAATCCTACAGGGGGAAAGAACGAGTTGACATCAGATATTATTAATGCCAGGAACTCGGGTCATACAACAACATTAACATCATCAATGACATAAGACCCCAGGGCATACCATAACATTAACACCATATTATTACCACATCGCATCAGAATAAACGCCATAACAATACCATATCGTAACCATATCAACACCATAACATTAACATCCCATTTCAACTCTCATAGTGATCCTCCCTCATTCCCTCCCACCTCCCTCCCTCCCCTCCTAACCCCAAAACCCCACCACTCTTCTCCCGTCTTCTCCTACCTGCTCTCCTCCCCCTCCAGCAGTTTCCTGTAGGTGGCGATCTCCACGTCCAGGGCCATCTTGACGTTGAGCAGGTCCTGGTACTCCCTGAGGTGTCTGGCCATCTCATCCTTCATGTTGGCGATCTCGGCCTCCAGGCGCGAAATCGTGTCCTGGTAGCCACCCGCCTCACGCCCATGACGCTCCTCCATCTCTCTCATCTGACGCATCAGAGACTCGTTCTGTGTGGGGGTGCGGGGTGCGGGGGTGTTGGTTGGGGGAGCGGTGAGACAGAGAGCGCTCACGTCATATGAAAGTGAGCCTTTGGCTCAAAGTAAGATCTACCATGTGTTGAGAATGCAAGACTGGTAGTCAGAGGGGAAACTAGTATTCGCTAGTAGTTAGAATTGTATTCAGAATGAATACGACTAATATTAAGAATGAGTGAGCCTCGTATTTTGAATGAGTGAGACTAGCATTCAGACTGACTGAGACTTGCATTTAGACTGAGTGAGACTAGCATTTGGACTGACTGAGACTAGCATTCAGACTGACTGAGACTTGCATTCAGACTGACTGAGACCAGCATTTAGACTGACTGAGACCAGCATTCAGACTGAGTGAGAGACTTACGGTGCCCTTTAGTGAGTCAATCTCACAGGTGTAGGACTGGAGCTGGTGTCTGAACTCCATGGTCTCCATTTTAGCCTGCTTCAGAGCTTCGTTGTTCTTATTCACGGCCTGGTTTAGATCTGTCACCTAGGGGTCAGCAAGGGGCAGAGGTCAACAAGAGGTCAACAAGCATCACACTACCTCAGACCTCTCTCTGTCCTTAATTTCCCCACTCCCTACCGCCCCACTCCCCTACCTTGGACTTGAACATCTCTCACCTCTCTCCCCCTCTCCCCTGCCTTGGACTTGTACATCTCTCCCCCTCTCCCCTACCTTGGACTTGTACCACTCTTCAGCCTCCTGGATGTTCTTGGCGGCAATGCCTTCATACTGGGCCCTGATGTCCCTGAGGGCCGCCGTCAGGTCCGGCTTGGACATGTCCATCTGAATCTGGACCTGGGTCTCCTGCATCTGGGACTGCATCTCACGGATCTCCTGCAGCCGAGGATGGAGGGGAGGTGGAGGAGGGGAAGAAACCATTCAACAGGAGAGGTTTTATGTTTTGGCTGCTCTCTCCCACAGCCTATGTGTGTGTGTGTGTGTAATAGTTACCACAGAGAGACTGAAAAGTAAAGTACAGACAACTAGATGAGATGACAGATAGCCAAGCAAACTGAGATCATAACACAGGCTGAGTGACATGCCTCCTCGTGAATCTTCTTGAGGAAAGCGATCTCCTCCTGTAGGGTCTCGATGCGTCTCTCCAAGTCCAGACGGGCCAGAGTGGCCGCATCCACGTCCTAGAATAGACACACGCTGGATCAGATGAATCCAACAGACACACAATAGACCGGACAAATGCAACAGACCCATGCTAGATCATATAAATAGAATGGATCCAGCGTGTGTCTGTTGGATTCATCTGAACCAGTATGTGACAGTTAAATGAATCTGAAAGTTTACACATTAGACATTAGACCCGATCACAGCGGGGAACCAAATAGCAGTAAGACATTAGTGTGTTTGTATCATCTTCACATTCAACGTTAATATTCAGTGTTTTACTCACAGCCCTGAAAGCGGCTAGGCTGTTCTCCGCGTCCTCCCTCTGAAGAATTTCTTCCTGCAGTCTGGGTTCACCAAGAACAAAAAGATCATTCCAATCAGATGTTTATAATGTGTCCGCATCCGCTCTGTTAAATAACAATCTACAATTGTCCCTGGTAAATAGCAGAGATCCACATCTCTGTATGCAGATGTTTTCTGCCCTTTTATAGAGGCAGACCCCGATGGCAATAAGAAGATGCCCCTGTAAGGACTAGAACCTGAGACCATACTCTAATGGGAGAAAGAGGGAGGCGTGGCTTTTTAGGATGACGCAGGGTCTAGTTCCTCAGGAGAAGGAGGGGTGAATCAATGAACCAATCAAATGTATTTTTAAGGCCCTTTTTTACATCAGCAGTTGTCACTTTTACAAAACACCCAGGCTGAACCCGCAAGGAGGAACAACAGTGTTGAAGCACAGTGTCTCGGAAAAACTCCCCCAAGTGTCTGAAGGGTTCATGTCCTTTGGAATTAGGCGGGGTTGAAGTCGTTCAGGAAGAAGCTGGGTCTGGTTCTACAGAACGAGGACTAGTTCTTCAGGGGTACAGTGAGGGGTTGGATTAAGTTAAAATAATGAAAGATCTGGCAGGGTTGGATCCTGACTATGGTTCCGGCAGGTTCTGTGCAGCTGTACGAATCTTTCTGTTTTCACTAGTGGTAACTAATCTCTTGTGATCCTCTCCCGTTTCTTGGAGTTCATTAGAAAGCCATTAAGGATTGTTATGTCACTCAACCAGCACATTAAGTGTTTATTATGTAATCTACACCAGACATATTACAGCAGAGAAGGAACACCCACTGACCCTTCAACTATGCAGAAGGTTCTCGTCAACCACCTAAAATATACAGCACGAGACAGGATCACACCAAAACTAAAGTAGACACTTGAAGAAAGAATAAAAATATGCAACTTCCTCAACAGTTCATCACAATCTCACCCACTTGTTGTGAGCGATACCAACAGTTCTAAAATATCTCTGTTACCGCAACAAACCAAGCGGTCAAACCACAACAGCTTTGACAAAAGTCCCAGGCGTCTGTTGGCATAAAACATCGGTGATATCAGTGCCTCTTTTTGTGGATCATACGTCACGCCTAGAGAGTTTCCGCTTTTTAATTCCACCTGTGATCGTCTTCCTCCACCAACACGTACAGCAACCCAGCGGTCCTACGTCAACTCAATCAATCGATGACATGTATTCATACAGTCCTTATACAACCGCTGTAACTTCCTTGGATCTCCTATTTCTCCTCATTATCATTCTCCTCTACTCCTTCTAACTCCTTCTCATCCGCTCTTTACTCATGCAAATCACCCCCACCCCCCTGTCCAGTCTCTTTCTCCTCTTCTTCCCTCCTCTTGTCTCTCCCTCCTCTCCCATCTCTCCCTCCTCTCCCTCCCTCCTGTCTCTCCCTCCCTCCTCCTGTCTCTCTCTCCTCTCCCTCCCTCCTCCTATCTCTCTCTCCTCTCCCTCCCTCGTCCCGTCTTCGCGTCTTCGCGTACCTGAGTTTCAGTTTGTCCAGGTCATCGGCAAAGTTGTCCCGCTCCACCTCGACGCGGCTCCTCTGATTGGTCAGAGCCTCCACCTGGCGCCGCAGATCTGCCATCTCCTCCTCGTAGAGGTCGGCGACGCGCGTGGGCTCGCGGCCCCGCAGCCTCTCGATCTCCACCACCAGCGTGGCGTTCTGCTGCTCCAGGAAGCGGACCTTCTCGATGTAGCTGGCGAAGCGGTCGTTGAGGTGCTGCAGCTCCACCTTCTCGTTGGTGCGCGTGTGCAGGAACTCCTGGTTCAGGGCGTCGGCGAGGCTGAAGTCCAGCGTCTCGCCCATCCCGGCGTAGGACCGCGAACCGTGCGCGGACGACGACATCACGGGTCCGCCGTAGCGGGACGACGCGCGGTAGCCCGAGTAGGCGGGAGAGGCGGAGGTCTTGGTGACCTCGTAGACCCTGGAGGAGGTGTGTCCGGAGCCGCCGTGTCCCAGGCCTCCGCCCGAGGCCCGGCTGCTGTAGAGGGAGTGGGACATGGCCGGGCTGTACCCGGTGCCGAAGGTCCGGCGGTAGGAGGAGGAGCCGGAATGGGCGGCCTGAGCGGAGGTGCTGTAGCTCATGGCGGAACGCAAGACGGGACGGAGCAGGAGGTTCTGGGCCGGAGCGGGATATGGGACGGCAGCTGGAGAGGACAGGAGCAGGGAGGCTGACTGAGGGACTCACAGGACACCCTCTGGCTATTTGTAGACCACCTCCTCATATCCACTCCCTCAAATCCTCTACCCTCCTCCCCTCTTTCCCTCTGCATGTGTCTCTTTCTCTCTCTCCATCTCTCATCCTGTGTTCCTCCCTCCGTCTCCAGCCTGGGTTGTCCCAGGAACTTGGTGTACGGTCGGTGGGGCCTCTACTGTATGGGCTCCTTCCAAATGCTGATCAGATCCCCTTACACTATGAGAGTGATATATTCATCACACAGTGGCAAAGGTAGGATGAAATTAAAGCTGAGCCTTTGTTTTTTGTTTCTCTTCTAAATTGTTTTGCAGCAGCATAAACGCAGAACAGCTGGATCTGTCTGTTGTGACTTTAGGGAGCCTGTTCAGACACAGTCACTAATGGTTTACAGAAGAACAATGTTCAAAGCACAGTCATTGTCTGATACATGGTGACTTCACTACGTAACAATTTGAAGATCCAGAGATGGTGTAAAAGGGTGCATCTTCCACATATGTTTAAACAAGGGGTTTCTCACCGCCAGGGAGGTTTGAGCCAACCTGCCTTAAAAAGGAAAAGCATCCTAGACTGGGGAGAGGTATGTGTGTTTGGCTTCGGAGAAAAGAACGACAGAGCGAGCGACAGAGCGATCATCACTACAATCCTAAACAATTCCTGCCATTAATGATGATGTCATCATAAACATCTGTCAGAGTTCAGCTGGTTGAAAGAAGCCTGAAGAAGGGGAGATTTCACTTTATGAGGGTCTATTAAGCTTGGATGCCATGATGGCATGAGGACAGAAACAAAAATCTGATATTCCTTTCCCCTGAGAGTATTCCAGGCTCAACTGACTTTCACTGAAAATTTGATAGATATCTGAAATCTGAATCTGAAGACCCGATGCCTTAGGTATGGTTGTTAAGGCTTGTTTCATTCCTAGGGGAGTGTGAAGCGCTTTTGTACCGAGATATGGAAGATGTGTCTTAATTTCGGCTATTTATTCAAAGCAGGAAGATAATTCTGCAGCCACAGGACATTTTGTATCGCAACAACCTACCCCAGAGGACTTCACAGTACTGTCCAACAAGGAAGTTTGGTGCGAAGGGGAGGACTGCTCTCCCCCCAGGCCCCCGGTGGCGTCAGAGGCCTATATATAGATCCACTAGCAGGCCGAACAGCGTGATTACAGTGGAACAGATACCAACTGAACAGTGCCGGCTCCCTGGGATTCCTCAACACCTCACAGGAACAGAGTCAACCTGACAGGCCACATAAACACAGAGCAAAGTGCTACCTCCCCTTCTCCTTAACCTTCTCCGCTCTTCTCTCTCTTTCTCTTTCCGCCGCTGTCCTCCCCGACAGGACGAGTAAACAATGCCGTGCTCCTTCTCCTCTCTCCTCCTCTTAACCCCTCCGTTTGTGTCCTCGGCTCTGCGCGACCCAGTGCTATATAAGGTAGGGTGCAGTTGTGGCTGTGAGGGCCAATGTTTGAAGACCGACGCGTAGAGTGGCAGACGGGCCCGGGAGACCATGTTTATGGCCTCTGTGTGTTGAGAGAGGGGGATTGTTCTCAGACGGCGAAATGTTCCCACTGTTTGGTTTATTCGAGGTTCTGGTAAATGGGAGCACCATTCTGGCAGTGGAGAAACTCTACACCGTTAGAGAACATCCACGCCAAACGATCAACCGTTCGGTCGATGCCTGCCATGACAAAGAATGTTTGTGGACTTGTGTGTGTTGATGATCTGAGGGAACTTCTAGTAAACATGGTTATGGTTGGTTAATGTCTTGCTCAAGGGAACCACTCAAATTTACTGACCCAACACACCCCATCACTTACAGACGCTGATATGAATTTGAGGTTGAATGCCGTTTGAATGTGTCGCACACAAATTCAAACGGCGCCGTCAAATAAACACATGGCAAATTGGAGGCAAAAGCACTCAAACACTTCAACAAAGCAGGGTTCCATTTAGGCCGTGTCAGGACAGGGAGCAACAAGCCTCTGGGAGATCCATGAAGAGGCTAGAAGCCCCAGTATTAGCCAGAGACTATATGGAGATTATGTCTCCCTCCAAAGTCGAATTTGTGCACTACACCACAATTGTTTGTTTCGTGTGGTAAACCAGCCAGTAGATGGCAGTCATGTGACACGCATAAAAGCCTCTCTCATTCATGTCTCTACCAATCAGCACTCCTTGTTGCATTAGAACTAAGGACACAGATGGACATGGACATCTCTGGATACATTTTAAGATCACCTCATTGTCGGTCAAGGTCCAACGTTGGAAAATTGTACAGGCTCTGGCGTTGTGGGGTACACAAGAGTGACCACCTCAGAATCCTCTCCACCCTCAGCTTTACCTCAGAGTGGATTAGTGTCCACCACTTATCCCAATCGGTACACTTCATCATCCTTTGAAGGTGCCTGGCCCTTTGAGGAGGGTCATGGAAAAACTCAGGTCAAACTGAACCACTCTGACCTCTGAACTCTGACCTACCTTCTCACCCTGCAACCACAGGAAAGAGTCTCCCTGGCATGAAACCCTATCCACCTCCTCTGTGAGTCTCTGAGAGGTGTGTATATTTGTGCGTGTGCACACGCATGTGTGATCATTTGTGTACACTCGTCTGTGCGCTCATGTGAGACAGGTTGTGCAATCATCCAAAATCCTCAGTGGCCATCTTGGTTAAATCTAGGTTTCACGGTCCAGCGGAGTATCGGACAAACTGTTCCAATTGTATTCTCCCAGGAAGGGCTTTGGTGCCAGCAATTCATACAGTTACATAGAATAATAAGGCTGACAATGTATGTCATGAAGCAGTCATTTATCATATTAGAAGTCCATCAATAATTCCCATTGTACCTGTGATCCCCTTGCTGAGAAGATTCCCTTGTGATTTTATCATTGTTATCCTTCTAGAGCTCATAGCTTCAGTACACAGAGTTCTGTCTCGTCTAGCTAATTAAAGACGAATGCGTTGACTGGATGTCGCTCTGGATATGAGGGTGTGAAAAATGTGAAAAAAAGAGATACATGTGTCACGATTAACCTACATTTACTTCCAGAAACAGCAGTGTAGTCAGTAGAAAGGGGAGGAAATGGCCCAGGGTGTAGCTGTCAAAGCTGCTGACTCAGAAACACACTCCTGAAGCACCGGTACATTTAAGTACAGTCTCTGCTCTGTGGTTCACACTCGGTGTCAAAACCCCAAAGCACAAAATGAAAGGAAAGAGTAAAGGAATGGAAGTTCCCTGGTGAAAGTAGAAAGGTACCTGCCCTGTTTTGTACAGCAGGAAGGGGTGACCATATAAGGAATCAGACGCGTTGCTGTGGACTGATGACTTACTACACAGTAAACTGCAGCACAACACTGTGTGTGTCTTAGACACCCCAAGCATCTCCCGGCATTCCATTCAAGGTATTCACATTAAGTGAGTTATTGCAGGGTTATATCCGATCTAAGAGCCCATAAGACTAACATGCTTTAACGCATAAAAGCCCCTCATAGAACACCAATGGTTAGACAGAATTTAAACAATAACATGACTTATCTACTTCTTCTCTTGCCTTACCAAACCAAAATAGTATCACTTAGTCCAGGGTGGTTTAGGGTGGGGAATAGTACTATCTAGTCCAGGGTGGTTTAGGGTGGGGGGATAGTACTATCTAGTCCAGGGTGGTTTAGGGTGGGGGATAGTACTATCTAGTCCAGGGTAGTTTAGGGTGGGGGATAGTACTATCTAGTCCAGGGTGGTTTAGGGTGGGGGACAGTATTAGACAGTCCAGGGTGGTTTTGGGTGGGGGGATAGTATTAGTTAGTCCAGGGTGGTTTAGGTTGGGGGGATAGTATTAGTTAGTCCAGGGTGGTTTTGGGTGGGGGATAGTACTATCTAGTCCAGGGTGGTTTAGGGTGGGGGGATAGTACTATCTAGTCCAGGGTGGTTTTGGGTGGGGGATAGTACTATCTAGTCCAGGGTGGTTTAGGGTGGGGGAATAGTACTATCTAGTCCAGGGTGGTTTAGGGTGGGGAGATAGTACTATCTAGTCCAGGGTGGTTTAGGGTGGGGGATAGTACTATCTAGTCCAGGATGGGGGATAGTACTATCCAGTCCAGGGTGGATTAGGGTGGGGGGATAGTACTATCTAGTCCAGGGTGGTTTAGGGTGGGGGATAGTACTATCTAGTCCAGGGTGGTTTAGGGTGGAGGATAGAACTATCTAACTCCAGGGGGATAGTACTGTAAGTGTCTAAAGTGGGTATGAGGAGATTACTTCACTGCAAGATGATAGATGGGAGGGAGGAGGTTTCGATGATTAATCTCTCAATTTGTAGAAAACATTGGAAACCCTAACACACAACACATGTCTTCTGGTCATGTATGCTTGTGTTTATGATAGTAGTACATATTGTTACTTCAAATAAAAATAGAAAAACATCTATTGTTCTCTGGATGTCTTTCGCAACTACCGATAAGTTAGTGTTAAACGGTAAAATATAAAAGCTTCACTTTAACCAGAGTTGCAGCCAAAACGCTCCCCTTTACCCAGATAAGACTGAACCTTCCATTTACTCAGAGACATTAGCGGCTGCTTTGTAACCCAATCTACCCGTGGAAACCGTAATCCAGGCTACAGAGGAAATGAGGAGGAAATCTGATGCCATAAGAGCTTCTGAGAGCATCCCCCCCCCCATCGGGATCTGACTTCTATAGGTCTCTTAAAGGAGAAACTAACGGACCAGCACAGCCTGTGGAGGATGTGCTGGACAATGAGGACGAAGCCAAACTCAGCCACTGTATTGTCTGACCTGATGTTTAACATGGCGCAGGTTTGTGCTTCAACAGCGGCAAATTCCTTCATTCATATTTATGGTTTTGCGATGAATAAGCCTCGTGTAAAAGCAGTACGGTGTGTGTGGGGCAATGGCTGGTGATCCTCGCGTGCTTCTGAAAATTCAGTCTAATCAATTTCTTTCCTCCTCATGACGTTTCGTTGCCTGACACCACACTACCACCTCTATCTCCAGTGAGTTCAACTGAGTTCTTTTACGCCCTGTGGACTGCTCGGTGCCATTTTTCCTATGACAAACATGTTTTTGGTGAAAAGCTCTTGTACTATTAATAAAATGGTCAATCTTGAAGCCTACGGAGGCCCAACAACAGGATGTCTTGTATCCTCGGCTGTGTTCTGTGGGGTCAGTGTTGTGATAGCCCTGTCCTCCTGCGTGTGGGAGCCAATCCGACTCCCCCCTTTTTCCCTCTCAGGAATGCGGGCTATGCAAGGCGCCAGAACCACCAGACCGGCCGGGGATCTCCACATCACATCGGGCCGGCTTACCGGGGCCTACACAGCATGTTCGCACATACCAGATGTTCCAGAAGTTTCAGGTGGTTGTCATGGGCAGCCGTGACTAAATAAAATCCCCCTGTTGGTAGGGTGAAAGTAAACAGGTTGTCACCGACACACGTCCGGACTTCGGGGCTCACAGGGGAATGGGAATTTACTTTATTGTTGTAGCTTTGAACCGAACTTCTCCTTTCGACCCGTTAAAAACTGTTTTTGTAACGCGCTAATAACGCAGTGAAACGTTGCAATGCGGCGCCATGGTTTTGTTTCGGTAGTAAACACGGTTTCTCAAGAGCCAGAGCAGCAGTGTCGTCCGCTGAGGGTCGGAGGGGTCTGGCTACACATCCCCAGGAGGGGGGTTTGCTTTGCTGCTCCAGGAATGTGTAGACTCAAATCTACAGATCACATTACAGGGGCCCCAGGCCAGCTATCTCAGGAATTTTAATTGCCAACAAAAATAAGATAGGAAGGAAGTTCTTTCATACGTATTCACTGATTCTGACCCGAAGTACGGATTGGGATGACTAGGGATCTCTCGGTACATCACCCCGTGTGGTATAACATCACAACTGACCGTTTACCACAGTACCGAAAAACACTTAAGTAGATACCATCGTGGACCGTTCAGCTGTCGATTTGCCCCATGAAGTAGTGTAAATAACAACCGCTCTTCTGGAGCGTGGATCTACGTAGAACTCAGGACTGATGTAGTGTTCAGAATCTTTAACTTTGCCAGGTTTGATTTGACTCTAAAACTCTGAAGAAAGCAACATGGCGGCCAAGATAACGTGTAAAACAAAGACTGTGGTTTATGCCTGCCAGAAGACAGCTGCTTATGGAATTAAAGTGTGTTGGATGGGGTGAAACAACCGATGTTTGCACTTTTTTATTCCCCAAGAACATAACTGCGCGTGTTGCAATCTAAATTAATTGACACACGACAAACTAGCACTATGAATTGTACAGACGTTTTTGTACACCATGTTCAAAGACCCAGATTCTTGATAAATATCAGGTAGCTTTATATTGGGTTCCTCCAGCCTACTAAATAATTCAAGATGGATTGGGCACAGTGGGATTTGAGGTGAATTTAGCCTCCCATTACAGATTGCACTTTTAGAGTGGACGTTTTATTGATTGTAGATCATAGTCTGTATATCACCTCTAACCCCAGGGTGACCCTATAGGTTCTGTAGGTCTGAAGAAATAGCCAAAGAGTCGCTAACATCTAACCCATACGCTTTCTATATCGTTGTCCTTTGGAGAGAAAAAAACTACACCCGTTGCTCGGCTGTTCTGGTTGACAAAGATTTCATGTTGGGTGAGGCGCGAGCCATCGAAATGTAACATATATTTGGCTTATCTAACAGAGCCACCCATCCTCTACCGTTCCATCCTGACCTGTCAATTTTCATCTCCAGTTCTAGCCATTGAGCTCCAGGAGGGGGAGGGGTGGGGGAGGGGATAAAGAATGTGTGGTATGTGTGGGCGTCAACAAAACGCCTCATGTGGGGAACGACAGATTGATACGATGTATTATCATGCATACATACATTTTTCACAGTAACGGCTTGCAAGTAGATTCATAATTATTTAGGTTTGTTTTGTATTTAGGATATTAGAAGTGATCATAGTGAATAGGAAGGTATTTCATTTGTTTCTCCTTCGAAACCCCCCTCCATTTGTATGCTTGATGGTTTGGTCTGTAGTAGGTGGGACTCAGGAGCGGTCAGCGGGACGTCGTAGATCAATGAACTGAGCGAGTTTTATGCCTGGGCAGGACGACCCTTTGGTGGGATTAAACCATTTACTGCGCAGTGTGTTTGTGTGTGTATGTGTGTATGTGTGTGTGTATGTGGTACAGATGTGACAACGGGGACATTTGGATCAGGATCTTAAACGGAAATACCGGAGTTCAGTTCTCATCCCGTCGATATGCGGATTCTCCCAAAATAAAACCAGTGGATTCTAATAAACGGCTATGCATGTATGTTGATCCGATCATTTTTTGGAAAGAAAATTTTCTCGGAATATCTGGAATAGGCTATTCAGCATGATCTTTGCAAATACTGCTAACCCGTTGAAGAGTGCATATCGAAAGCAGGTAGGCCAAAAAAAGCCTTGGGATGGTTCAAGTACGTACCATAACTCCCTTAAACGCGCACGGTCCCACTGTCTTGTCACCTTACTTGACACGGTGACATTCATGTTATAATGTTTGGACACCGCTCACTGACCCCAGGGTTACAAAGTCATGTAGTGTGACTGTCAACAGCGCGAACTGGGCTACTCCACATTTTGGTTTAGTCTGCTCTTTGCATTAGTATCCATTTTATATTATTGTCTTTGTCCTTGAAATGTCGAAACAGGCTAATTTAACATAGCAGCTTTTATTGTTTTTCTTTTTTTGCGTTAATGGATATATAATAACCATCAACCGGATAGACTGATAACAGCGATTATAACATTCAGATACCCTTCGAAGTGCTCGTGGTGACGGATAAGTGGACGGGCCGGTATGATTCATGACTGATTGGTTAGATTCCTTGATGGTTTAGAACCGGACACCAGGATATATAAAACATTATTTTCTTAAAGCACCGCATTCAGAAGTCCTACTTGCATTTGTTGGATAACTGGAATAGAATCATGTTCTGTACAGGCCTACCAGTGTACTGGTTGGCTGTGCCCCCACCAGCCTCAAGTTAGTTAGGCACAGGACTTATTAGTGAGTGGCCCTCTCCTCCTCCTACGGATAACGTGTGTCAAGTCAGTGAACTGGAGTGAACATGGCTGTTCGTGCCTCTACAATAAGCCAGGCATCTCAGGTGTAGCGGTTAATCCCTTAGTGCAGCTCAGCACTGATTCAACCATGTAGACCACAAGATGGAGGTGGCTGTGTGGGTAGGGCGTAGAATATCTCCATCTCCATCGCTACCAACTGGCAAAGTAATGTGGTGGCTATAAATTATGCAGTGGTTCCTCGTCCCCAGTCAGTGATCCTCGTCCGCAAGATGGAGGTGATCGTGGGTGTAGACCTAGGATGTCTCCGGCATAAATAATATTAATAGGCTTTGGCCTAATCCGACGTGCTGGTCACCTGATAATAATTGCCCCCCCTTTTGTTTTCGCACGCTTTGCTCTTGAAGGTGAAACCATGTGTATGCTTAATAGCCAGATGAATTCTCCTGGTCCGGGAGGTTTCGGGGGTGGCTTAACCCGGGTCGGAGCCGTCTGAGAGGGCGTGTAAGAGGAAGGAAATGCCTCACAAAGGGGCGCTCTGGTTTGGCTCAGACACAGTGTGGTTGGCGGCCACTGACACCCCAGACCAGACTCTTGACAGGAAGGAAGGAGAATGGAAGGAACCCGGACGTCGAGGACGTCGTCGGGGAGACGGCCTGCGGTGCTTTCCGAAAATATTTAGCGCTCCATTGTCGTTAGCACCCTGTCGTCATAGCCAGTTCCAGGGGGCACAGGTCCAACCAGCCGGATGGAGTCCCTACAGGGCCGTGAGCCAAGTGGATCACTATTGACGACCCCACCCCAGGCGATACTGAGCAATATGCACCCACCCCAGGGTTAGAACCTAGACAGCACTACCGCTTGGACTCCCCCCCCCCCCCATGGCAGACATTGTGAAAAGCACAATCTCTGGTTCCTATTGAAAACAAGCTGTATTCCCTCATGTTGGAGCACTAGCACTGCAGACAGAACAAAATTGCCGTTGGCTCAGTTGGCAGGGCACTGTGTTATGAGGTTGGGTCCCACGGGAGGGAAGGCAGGGGGGGAGGGAACACACTACCATAAGTCTCCCTGGATAAGAACATCTGCTGGATTACTTGAATGTAAAGGTCCCTATTGTTACGCTGTTTTTACGCTTTCCATTATTCCCCTGTGTTACTGTATAACCCCCATGCTCCAGATCAACAGATCACGCAAGGTCACTGCCACTGTCAGTATTAGCCATGTAGCGTGACTACTGCAGAGGACTGCCGGGGGCTTTATGACCTGGAGTGAGTCATGGGACTATATACGTTGATGGGACTGTTTGCCCCATTACATCCCCTCGCTGCTCTCCAACGAGCCGGTATCACCACCGTCAATTTCTTGGCTAGCCAATACGGAACGGGCAGGTTTGCATCTTACGTTAATAAGAAACGTGAATACAGTGGGCGTAGATTCTGTGGAACGCCTGCGTGTTATTGTGGCACAAGTCTCAAACCCCAGCTAAACTTGACGTAACGGGCTATCATGTCTCAGGGCCGGTTTCGCGAACACAAGTTTAAGCATTGTCTAGTGCTAACACATCTAGCACGCGTTTAATTCAGTTGAGTTTATGGGTGGAAAGCTTTGTTAGTACGCTCTGCTTTGATGTACTTTCTGTCCGGGCCTTGTCGTATGTCTGTCTTTATTGTAGGTCATTACGGAACGTTTCCCGTGTCTCACCTGGACCGGAGAAGCTTGAGGAATGTTTAGGTTGCGCGTACGTTTCCTCCCGTTCTTGTTTATTTATTTGTAGAATACCCACCAAGCACAGCGTGTGTGGACGTAACACAATGGTCATGCATGATCACCTTCGAGCACATTAAGTATTCACCAAAAACAGACACTTTAGAGAATACACGAGTACACGCGAAAATAGAAACTCAATCAATAAATGAATACATTACAGCACTGTTCATATTAGGAGTAATTATTTTACCCTTATGTTTACTGACAAATTCTTAGGCTGGCGAGGTTGTGATGTCTGTTTGTGTGTGTGTGATATTTGAGGGGGTATTTCCTAGATTGCAAGATTTCATCCTGGGTGTGTCACAAAGGCATGTTTCATGTTTGCGTAGGCAAGGGACCACAGAGTTTATGTCTGTGGGTGTGTTTGCGCTCGTACAGAAGGCTTGCAGTTTTTGTCTGCCATGTTGTTATGTGTGCCTAACACTGTGTGTAGGTCTGTGTGTGTGTGTGTGTGTGTTTAGTGACACTGTGTGTACTCAATGTCCTCTTTCCTCTCTGTCTGCCATGTAAATACAAAGGTGTGTCTGAATGAGTTGAAACTCGTCTCCGGTTGAATGTCTATTGTCTTTGCAGCCATTCCTCCAGGGGTCCGGGATTAAAACACACCAAACTTGACAGTGACAAAACACTAACTTTGAAAGGTTGTAGAATGGCAACAATTAAACAAATGCAACGAGCAAAACAGAAATAGGAACTTGTTGGTGCGCTAAGATTTGTGTTGGAGTGTGTGTGTGTGTGTGTGTGTGTGTGTCTCACGGCCGTACAGGTCTGCTTGGTGTTGGTCTGAACTTCCTGGGTGAGGCACAAACACCAGATTACACAGTGAAAGTGTCTCATCTGTGTACTTGACAACCCTTCCATTTGGTCCTTTCTCCCTCTCTTGTCCCCTCCACACCCCACCCCCATCACCCCCATCACCCCCACCCTCTGCAGTCGTACCCCATGGCTCCAGCCAGCCCCAGCACCGTTAGCAGCAGCAGCAACAGCAGCACCACCGGGTGGGACCAGCTCAGCAAAACCAACCTGTACATCCGCGGCCTGCCCCCGGCGACCACCGACCTGGACCTGGTCAAACTGTGCCAGCCGTGAGTAACGCAGCGGTGGACATGCCGTGTTCCGACGGTCACACACACACACGCGCGCGCTCAGAACGACACTGACCGAGTGACGCCCACGGCTGGCTGAAGTGACTGACCGAATGGCACGCGTCGACGTTACATCCGTGGATCGTAACTACGTCTACCGACTAAACTGGAGAGGGTCACTTTAACCCGCTAAACCGTGAGCTGAACGAGCCGTAACGCCGTCCGCCGAGAGGGCGAGGGTAGAGACTGTGTTATTAAAAAGTATCGTGATTGGTGAATGCGGCGATTCATGTTTGGTTGGGTTTGTCTCCGTGCGCCGCTGGCCTCCGCTGGGTCATTAGCATATGGAGCGAGGCATTCAGCCATGTTACCAGAGGCAACGGCAGCTGTTTCTGTTTTGTTTGCTTGTGTTTCGCTCCCAGTGGTGTGCTGCTCACCGGCCCAAAGCAGAAATGAAAGAGCCTTTCATTGCAACTCGGTTTTAAATGTTAGCCAAAGCGTTAGCTGAACCAGCATATGATGCATGTCCTAAAAATATTGGTTCCGCAAAACAGCTTGGCACCGTTTCAGCTCTGACATTTTTCTCTGAATTTTATGTTGGTTATAGTTTGTGGCTCAAGCCTGTGTGATTTAATGGATTTGTTTTCTCCCCGGGGTCATTCCGCCTACAAATTCTCAAGGGGAGGGATTACAACACCCACCCTTCTCAGAAGGTTCTGAAATTGGTTCTGTAGATTGAAACGGAGAAATTAAGATCATTGATCAATCCAAAAGGATTCAGATCATTTTCAATAAGTGAAGTGTCCAACGTCCTCTTTTTAAATGCAAGGCTAGTCATGAATAGTTTTCTTCAGGCTTAACTAGCACTAGCATAACGGACGCGGTTTCAACAAGGTTTATGTTTTCTCCTTGGTTATGTTTTCTCGTTGATCCCACCACACATTTTTCATACGTTACAACATCGAATATATAGCTAGGTTCCCTTTGAGGGACGTCAACAAGCAGTGTCACAGCTTTTAGGGATGTTTTGCAATGCGTCTGGTTTGGTGGAAATACACAGCAGTGTATGTTTACATGACATTGAACTCACCTCCGTTCTGTCCTCACTGCCGGCATTCAGTGACTCGGCAGAAGGGTTTCCTTTGGCCCCCAAGTGATGCAGTAGTAGGCATTGCCTAACAGTGTGGCTGCATCATTGCGGCCAAGAGTTTGAATCCTGGTCACGACGTACAGATGGTGCCCCGGGGGGTCCTCACGAAGGATGGTGTGAACTGGCTGGGATCCGTCCCTGGTGGACGACGCCGGATGCTTTGCGAACTCTACGCGGCGTCGACGGGAATGACTAACGCGTCAAATTAAGTTTAACGACTGGAGGCGGAACGTCGTGAAACCGGGAGGGCAGAAAAGAATCGTACGAAGGAATCATTTTAATTATTGTCAATTGGTATGAATTCATTATTATTCCAGTCACTCGGTGTGCGGGATTTCAGGAGTCTAGTGAAATGGTGGACAGATTCGGTTGGTTTCCTCCACTACACAGTGTCTTCTGCCTGGCTTTAATGGGGTCGTTTTTCTTAGGGATGATGTCATGCATTCTTGTGCAAGCCGAGCGTTCCAACTCCAAGCACTTGTTGTATGACTTTACCAGCACAGAAACACTCAGACTGTGATATAGGGCCTGCATTCTTTTCCAGGCAGACAAAAGTGGTTAAAGGGCCATAATTAAAACCAGATTGTGGATATAAACTGGTTTGTTTGAACGGCATTACAAACCAGCTTCGGCCTGGAACTTCACGCTCTCCTATTGGAACATGGTCTCCTTTTCTGAACTGGTCCTGATTACACATACCAAGGATCGGTTTCGACTGAATTTAATTCCTTGTCTCACTGCGATCTCAGTCTTCCTGATTGACCGAGAGCATTGGGTAAAAAAGAAGTATCTTGGAGATCGTATATACCTCAGGAGTAGTCATGTTAGAATCTTGGACTCTCTTAAAAGAGTGAAAAGAGTTAATTGCCTGCATCAAAATGAATAAGATATTCAAAAGGTAGATTTAAATTTATTTTAATTATTGTTATTATTGTTACTACTATTACTATGATAATTTTTAACCCTGTGTTGCCCCGTTCCTGATCATGCCGCTGAGCCAATTTGTAACAGTAAATCAAACCTGTGGCTACAACAACGCAGCTGTAATACCAGGCAGTAAAGACTGCGACACTCAGGGGCCACAGATTGAAAAATAGTTTGACCTTTAAAATAATCACGTGAGCATGCTTTATCGATAATCAAGACAATTAATGGACGTGAGAGCAACAATGCATTATTAACATCGATCTATCCTGTGTTCATAGATACGGCAAGATTGTATCGGCAAAGGCCATCCTGGATAAAACAACGAACAAATGTAAAGGTCAGTATATAGGGTGCACTCCAGTCGCGGAGGCAAATTTGAAATGTGACGTGACTGACTCAGGGTTTCTGAACATCCACCGTGTGCGTTCTGGTCTTCCCACCCGTCCAGGGTATGGTTTTGTGGACTTCGACAGCCCCTCAGCGGCCCAGAAGGCAGTCCATGCTCTAAAGACAAGTGGGATCCAAGCCCAGATGGCTAAGGTAAGAGGAACGCCGTGTCTTGCTAGCAGAACCACACTGAACCCCAGGTCTATTGGCGCTGGTTTCTCAATTAGAGCTGCGGTTTCTATAAAGCACTAGACTGTGTGGGGACTGGGTGCATCTGTGTTGGTGAATGCAAGTGTGTGTGTGTCAGTGTTTCAATTATGGAATAATAGCTGTGTGGATGTGTGTGTGTGTAAAGCAGAACAGCAGTCAGTCACATCACCCCAGCTGACCACTCAGGGTCTGACCCCGTTCACGTTAACTGCTTAAACTAGATGTCCTCTGTCCTTCCTTCCTTCCACCCCAAAAACCTGTCGCTCTACACAGGAAACATACAGGACAGGACCTATAGCTTTTCGCTGTTACGCAAATATCTTGATCCTCCCTGTCTGTTTGCAAGCACAGCAACCAGTAATGAATGTGCTCTGGGCTACAGTAGATCCAGAGGAGCTGGGTTAGACAAAGGTTTCTTGGGGAATTACTGGTGTTATGTGTTATTAGATTTAACATGTTCAATATGTTCTCGGGTTACATATTTTGGTATTTTTTTAAGCCTTAGCCGATGATCTGAACAACTTATCTCCCTGCTAGTTTCACCAGAGCAATTTTTCCACAGGTATTTCTCTATTATATTGTATCTGCATCTCTGTGTTTCTCTCACCGGTTTTAAATGCTGGACAGGGGGAGAGTTCATTAATGAAGGGCTGCTCCCACTCTCTCTTCTCAGGGGACCTGTGCAGTGCTAGTTCCTGCATTTGTGCCGAGGTTGGCAGAAATGGGGCGTCTGCATGGTTGCTGCATTACTGTAGCGTAAGCTGTTTAGCTGGGATTGGTCAAAAATGGGAAAGGCCCAGGGGAAAATGAACCAGTGGTTAACACAATGTACAGGATTCGTAGAGAGCCAAGAACGGGACCAGTCACCGTTCTGAGCACCTCAAAAGGCCAAATACCATATTTACAGTGTTGTTGACCAACGATCCCGCATTACCTTGTCATGACCTTCATTCATTCAAAACCCTGCACTAGCTATCTTGTGTCCAGTGAGCGTTTTTGTTGTTTATAGGTAACACACTCTTCCCATTGCTCGTACCTTAATGCGAAACAATTGGATCAGGTAAAGTATCTTTGTGTAATTTTAAAAGGGCTTTTACGTTTTTTCTCGATGTAAAAAAAAAACATACGTTTTTTGTTAGGAAAATACTCCTAATATCTCTACGCTCTTCATCCCCTGTCATGTGACCACGCAGCAACAGGAGCAGGACCCAACCAACCTGTACATTTCCAACCTGCCGGTGTCCATAGATGAACAGGAGCTGGAGGGGCTCCTGAGGCCCTTCGGACAGGTCATTTCCACGCGTGTCCTCAGAGATTACAGCGGGGCCAGCAGAGGAGTCGGCTTTGCCAGGTGAGAGCAGCACAGCGGGCAGTGCAAGTTAGCGGGAGCACCACGTTGTGGGAGTGATTCGCATTGACTTACATGTGACCTATGGGTGCTCTGCTCAGGATGGAGTCCAAGGAGATGTGTAACTCAGTCATTGCCCACTTCAACGGAAAGTTCATCAAGACGGCACACGGAACTATGGGTAAGGACCGCTGACGCTTATTCTCTCTCTCTCAAGCTTCGGGCTGCGCTGCTCCTTTTTGACTTGACCGCTATTTATGTAGAGCCCTCACAGCCGAGCCCTGTGTTACAACGTAATGACAGCTACAGAAATGGAAGCTGATGATGACTGTGTGTTGCTCCGCCTCTAGGCCCCTCCGAGCCCCTGCTCTGTAAATTTGCCGATGGTCAGAGGAAGAGGCACAGCCACAATCCCTACGTCCCCAATGGTCGCACATGGCCCCGGGAGGGAGAGCTGAGACTCGTAAGTGTCTGTCTGTCTGTGGTTTCTCTCCCTATGTGTCTGTCTGTGGTTTCTCCCCCTACGTGTCTGTCTGTAGTTTCTCCCCCTACGTGTCTGTCTGTAGTTTTTCCCCCTACGTGTCTGTCTGTGGTTTCTCCCCCTACGTGTCTGTCTGTAGTTTCTCCCCCTACGTGTCTGTCTGTAGTTTTTCCCCCTACGTGTCTGTCTGTGGTTTCTCC
>JACXGK010007697.1:0-24515 GCA_016801125.1 Novumbra hubbsi
AGCAGGGTTAGGGTTAGTAAAGAATGTAGAATGTAAAGAACACCAGCAGGGTTAGGGTTAGTAAAGAATGTAGAATGTAAAGAACACCAGCAGGGTTAGGGTTAGTAAAGAATGTAGAATGTAAAGAACACCAGCAGGGTTAGGGTTAGTAAAGAATGTAGAATGTAAAGAACACCAACAGGGTTAGGGTTAGTAAAGAATGTAGAATGTAAAGAACACCAGCAGGGTTAGGGTTTGTAAAGAATGTAAAGAACACCAACAGGGTTAGGGTTAGTAAATAATGTAGAATGTACTCGGCTACACCTGTTATACCAATACCCTTTACACGTGTACCACACTGAACTGTGCCCATGTCTGGTAGACGATTGTAACGGGAAGTGTGCATGGTAAGCAAGACAAAACAGGTTTGCAACATAGCTTAAAGAAGAAGGGCAGGTGATTGCATCAAATAATTGGATTCTATACCTTTTGGGGCACTGCCAGATACTGACATAACTAACATGGCCATTAAATGCTTCACAACGAGGCTGAAATTCAGTGGGTATACCATAAAAACACTTATAGATGCTGGGTTAGATGAGTGCTTCACTTCATATTACAGTATCTTAATAATGTGCTACTTTTGCCTAATGCTTTGAGCAGGTTGTTCAGGCTTTAAAGTCCTCCAGACTATGGACTTAGACCCTGTCCTATTGATGATTCATTATAACAGGCTGGCATCCTTTAGTGTCACACGGAGGTAAGTGTTCGGCTGTAAAATGAAATAGGCTGCTATAAAATGTACCTGTTAAACCATAAGTGAAATGTACAGAGTTAAAAAAAGTTATGTTTAACAACTTAGAAGTGAATATTTCTTAGGTGTGTATTGAGTTGCAATGTAATATCACTTCATACTTATTGCCTTGCCATCATGCAAACCCAGCTGGACATTACTTGGAACCAGATGTTTGGCATTTTACAAACCACATTGCTGATTTTGACTGGGACGGTTCTTCAATCAATGGGTTTTCTTAGTGCATGCCGTAAATGGGTCCATGAAATCAGGAAATCAGTAAAATTACAATTTCAAAACTTTTGTCAAAGGTCATTGGTTTTCCAGCTTGACAATAAACCCAAAACACAGGAAAGGGTTAGGGGACAGCAATGAGCCAAGATCTATTAAAAACCTGTGCAAAGATCGTAAAGCACCACTCAAATCCAGGAGAACTGGAGTAGTTCTGTAGTAGCAGAATAAGTGTGGGCCAAACTGCCAGTTTGGTGGTGCAGGAAGCGCATCCAAGGCTAAAGGAAGTGCTTTATTGCAGTTATTTTGGTCAAAGGCTATGCCCTTATTCGAAGGGTTTCTTATTCAAAAGTCTGCATTCCCACTGGCGAGAGGAACAAGCTTCTGTCATTCATTGGTACATTTGTCTTAATGTTATATATTTGTAGGCATAAGCGACAGCCTCCATTTGTACATTTGGTACATTCATTGGTACATTCATTGGTACATTCATTGGTACATTTGTCTTAAATGTATGTATGTGTTGGCATAAGCCTCCAAATGCTACAGAGCCCTGGGACCTGGGCCCCAAACATAAAATGTTACTTAGGTCCCCCAAAAGGCAGGAGGCGGCACTGCCAACTGTTTTGGGTCAAACTGGTTTCCAATTATTGCTAGATTTCAATGTTCATACATCAAAAATGTATCACTGGGACATTTCTGTCACACTGCAAATCATGAAATTGATCCCCCTAGAATAAAGTATGATGGAAAATAATCAGATAATTAGGTACTCCCATTCCCAGCCTCATGGCCCCTTATGTTCCTGTGGTCAGTCACAAAAACACCTGCTTGTCTCTAGTAATTACCACAGACTATTACTACAGACAATTCTATACCTTGGCGGTTACTTTGTGGTAAATATGTGAACATAACACATGTTTACCAGGCAATACAAATAAGAATTCACACTTTCTCAGCTTTTCACTAAATCTGGTTGTTCTATAAAGGAGGCCATTTCTTGTTGCTATAAGAGAAAAAAGAGGAGTTTGTTTAAAAAGAGTAGATTGGCATTGTACGGTAGATTGGCATTGTACTTTAGATTGGCATTGTACGTTAGATTGGCATTGTACGTTAGATTGGCATTGTACTGTAGATTGGCACTGTAATGTAGATTGGCACTGTACAGTAGATTGACATTGTACTGTAGATTGGCATTGTACTGTAGATTGGCATTGTAAATTAGATTGGCATTGTACGTTAGATTGGCATTGTACTGTAGATTGGCACTGTAATGTAGATTGGCACTGTACAGTAGATTGACATTGTACTGTAGATTGGCATTGTACTGTAGATTGGCATTGTACGGTAGATTGTCATTGTACGGTAGATTGGCATAGTACTGTTAATTGCGAGAGGCAGATCTGCCACTGTCTTTCAAACCCTTTGTACAGTATCCTACTCCGGTTGTAACATTCACATGTAATGTTCAACATCACAATGTTAGATCACTTTCCAAAAGGAATCCCTCAAATCATGATTTGTTATTGTTGATTATTTTAAAGTTAGCTAGCAGCCTTGTTTAGGAACAAAAAAACAGAACACAATCAAATGTATACCTCAGTCTCCAGCAATCTACCACTCACTGGTACTGTGTCCTAATCCATTCCGTCCTCAGATCATCCAATCTTTCCTATTATTTTATCACGTTATTGTTTCCTTTTGTAATACATCATTCCATTCCACCTTGTTGGCTCAGCAGGGTGAATCACCTCCCTATCTGTTTCCCATCTGGGCATGTTTCCTATTACATGACTATGCTCCCCCAGATCTGCAGGTCCAGTCATTCCCAGGATATTATCCTTTGTTATTGCTGGACTCAGAAATTAGCCACTGACAACTATTGATGTTTCCATGTGGCAGAGTGTGCACATTCTAGACTGTTTAGGACACTACAGTAATACAGAAATGTAGTATCTTAACTTGAAATGCACATATAGATGTGTACATTTTCAATTGCTGTTTAATATATCATACTACAGGCTTGCTCCCATAGTATTCGAAATTCAAAGATCTCAACTGATTTTAATTTAATGAGGCATAACTGTCAAACAGTTTGAAATGATTTCATTATTACAGTTATTTTGTTTTGCCATGCCTCATTTGTTATTAGAGGCAGACTAAGTCCCTCCATAGTTTTTTGATTAACTGCTAGTGTTGCGGTAGGGCTGCACTGAGTATACTTTTGGACAGTGCATCTCTTTCCATACACACGTGTCATTTGCCATTTGTAAGCATGATGTATATGCTATCTGCGTTGTATTTATATACATAGTTCATCCATATTATTTGTTATAATAACTGTTGTTCCCCATCTGTAGGATACAATAGGAATTGTAACCGGCTACATGGCAGCATTGCATGATTGTCAGGGCAGAGTGACTAAATGAACAGGTTTGTCAGGCCCACACACTGTGGTGGCGTGCTTTATGCCTGGCTGTGGCTGAGTCCTGAACTTGACAAAAGGAGAATAGCGTTTGATGCTCTTTCCAAATGTCTCGCTGGAACCACAGTTGCCCTTTCCTGCCAGTGTATGGTTTAGACTACTGTAAAACCAGAAATTAGGACATTAGGACATTTTGCTGGTTTGTGCTTTCTGTTGGTTTCCTTGGTCTGTTGACATGCCCTGTCATCCGCTCTTGCTTCTGTCAGTTTCAGAAAAGATGATTAGGTGGAATTCCACTATTAGCTCACCAAGCTAGCACTTTGCTTGTGATTTGATGGTTAAACATCAGTTCAGTCAGAGTTTGACTGGTGACTGAAAGTGTACACCAGATATTTGTAAACAATGTCATCACCCACTTTTAGGGTTGAATTGGGTGAAAAGGATGTGTTCTTGTGTGTCTTGTGAAACTCTGCTATGACAATAAATATACAGTACCAGTCAATCATTCAAGGGGCATTTCATTATTTTGACTGTTTTCCACATTGTAGAATAGAAGTGAAGACAAGACTATTAAATAACACACATTGAATTATGTAGTAACCCATTAAGTGTTATAAGATCCTTTAAAGTCGCCACCCTTTACCTTGATGTCAGCTTTGCACACTCTTGGCATTCTCTTAACCAGCTTCATGAGATAGTCACCTGGAAGGGTTTTCCAAAGGTATTGAAATAATTCCCACATATGCTGAAAACACTTTCTGACTGAGAAAAGTTACGATTCCGCATTGAGAACAGTGATTTGATTACAATAAAAGGGTTAGGGTTAGGGTGTTCCTGTCAGTTGGTAGGCTTGGTGAGGCCTCGTTCATTTTGTATCTGAGGAGACAAAGTGCCTTTTATCTTATTTCAGCTAAAATGCAACATTGAGTAGTTCTTGATAACTGTAGCCAAATTAGTAGAGAGAGCAGTATTGACTTGGTCTCAAGTCTTGTGCTTAGGGGATGAAGATAACAGAATGTGTGTTTTTCTTTATCTCCAGCTTGGGCTTAAATTCTATTTGGAGAGTGTATTCTGTTAAAAGAACTGCACAGGCCAGGAGTCATTGTGTTACAAAATTGATTATATTTCTGATAGCATGACTGGCTAGCTGGTGATGAATAGGCTTGTTAAATCCTCTCCCAACCTTGCAACCAACTGCGATTGAAGTGCGATTGAACACCAATTCTGCATGTTTTTCTGTTTCTCATTTACAAAGAACAACCATCCTCTACATAAACTGCAGTCCCTGTGGCGGTCCTACATAAGCAGAAGCCCCACACTGCTCGGGGGGCCCAATAGCAGTCAGCTAATGGGCCAAGGATGGACATATTTAGCATGCCATGTGCTCTTGAACTTTGAAACCAAACATACTTTAAAAGCATTCATTTGGTGTGTTCAGGTTTTTAAAAACTGTACACAGAACACAGCTGGCTAGCATTTGGATGGAACATGGAATAAATGGAATAAAATGTCACTCCACCAATAGATGCCACCAAATCTGACACCTGTAAAATCATCACCAATATGTTGCCTTGGATTATATCTATACATTATTGCCAGGTCTTAGTTGTGACAATGTGTTGTCAAACATTTTTGACCAACACCATTTTACTTTCTCTGACATTTGAGAAATATGCCGGGCACAGCCTACTGTACAGTACCATATACCAAAGCCAAAAGCCCACAAAGTAATAATACTAAGTGTTTGAACATTTAATCATCCTAATAAATAACAAAACAAAGTTCTTTGTTTATGCCTATAACAAATATTATTTCGAACTGCAGAGGCAGTCATTTTGCCCAGTCGAAAATCAACCCACAACTGCCTCAAAACTAAGAGCATCATCAGAAGCTTACACGACTCTAGCTCTTTAGAATCAGAATCAGCTTTATTGCCAAGTAGGTTTACCCATACAAGGAATTCACTTTGGTGCTTATACAGTTTTCTTCTGGGGCACACTGACAATCAGGGTTATTTGTAAGTTTGGCTTAGTTAGGTAAACTTCACTGATGTGGTCTAACCTGCTACCCTTTAGGTGCACATGTGCTGCTGCAACATGGAGTTAAATATGGTACATTACTCTTTAATAAAGCCTTGCAATGGCCTCAAACATATTAAAAAGAAAAGGGTGGACCCTATTTCTACACATATTTTTTACTAAAACCACCCCTGTTCAGGAATAGTACATTGTTGCTGTTACTTAGTGTGTCCCTTAAAAGTCCATGTTAAGTAAACGTAAGTCAATGTTAAGCCTGAAGTGGGCCCTGAATTTATAAACCAGTTATGTTATGTACAATTAACAGCATATGCATTGAGTATGATTTTCTCTTTATACAGGTTGCTTTTAAAACAATGGTCTACAGCTGTCCCAGGCAAAGATCATAATGCAATAGCACCTAATGTAAACATTCAAGATATTTTTTGGATTTGATAATCTGAGGGACTCTCATTCCATTTTCACATGTGGTTGCGCGGTGAAATATATGCTAACATGCAGGATAGGGAGGTGGCCAGAAGTAATTCTAAACATGGTAGTAGTCTAGGAAGTAGTCTTAAGCTACTCTATTAGTTTTTAATGGATTCGGAATTACACGGTGTGTTTATAGATTAGAGCAGTAGTTCTTATTCTCTTAATTCAGGAGATTTTCTATTAGACACTCAAACCCGGGCAGTATAGGAATTTGAAACAAATACTTAGAGGAAGTTAGCACTGTTAACACATTTTGAATTGTATTAGTATCCCAATCATCCTTTGCAAAAAGCAGAAACATTAATTTTTCTACAGGGGATTACATAAATCTTCAAACATGGCTAAGAAACATGAAAAGACAAGTGACGTACAAAGACAGCACTACTTACATTTAAGGTAAGAATACGTGATGAATCCTGCCTCCTTGGCTCTACTAAGACAACTGAGCGCATTGCAAATGTTTCTGGGTTTCTTCAGGTCCCTGATGGCTTCGGCCTGGGATTCTGGCCTGTTATTAAACTGTTCATCTAGAAGTAAGTCTTGGCCTTTCCAGAGCTCCCATAGGGGAGAAGTCAGATGCGTGTTTCTGTAGAGTTAAGTAACTTGATGTACACTCCCTAGACTCACTGTATGTCTATCAGCATTATCCTCCATGCTCTCACCTCCAATGTGGGAATAAAACAATATGTGAGTGGGTGTGAATGCTATCCTTTAGCTGATGTTCTAACTTACAATTTGTTTTTAACCCAAACGTTCTTATGAAATTGTGTGTCAAAGATTTACATGAAAAACATAAGTAAAGGAATAAGACCAGCGTGCCCGTTTAGTGCCGCGCCCGTTTAGTGCCGCGCCCGTTTAGTGCCGCGCCCGTTTAGTAAAAACTAGTAACGTTTTTAATGGGACGAATCCCAGGTTGCCGGG
The DNA here is from genome assembly GCA_016801125.1 of Novumbra hubbsi. Taxonomy (NCBI): domain Eukaryota; kingdom Metazoa; phylum Chordata; class Actinopteri; order Esociformes; family Umbridae; genus Novumbra; species Novumbra hubbsi. The sequence goes on from JACXGK010007697.1 coordinate 6,860, forward strand.
CAACCCCGACGTCTGTGAAGTAGTGAATGACGACCATAATTCGCAATTGAATTTGTACCACAAGCTCACACCTTATTCTACAGCCCAAATATACATTTTTTTTCTGTGGCCTACATTTCGCAGTGACGGACCCCCACACCACTGTAGTGGCTCCGGAAACCCTGGAGGATTCCTCTTTATGCCTTTCAACAAGTCAGTGGTGTAGCAAGTCCTACTGGTGTAGCAGGTCAGTGGTGTAGCAAGTTCTACTGGTATAGCAAGTCCTACTGGTGTAGCAAATCAGTGGTGTAGCAAGTTCTACTGGTATAGCAAGTCCTACTGGTGGAGCAAGTGCTACTGGTATAGGAAGTCCTACTGGTGTAGCCAGTCCTACTGGTATAGCAAGTCCTACTGGTGTAGCAAGTCCTACTGGTGTAGCAAGGCGTACTGGTGTAGCAAGTCCTACTGGTGTAGCAACAGTCTACAGCTGTTCATGCCTGTAAAACAAATGTACTTCCGAAGGACATTATCCCAAGGAGCATTTTGGGAGAGTCGTTTGTAATTAGAGTGAAGACCACAAGTTATTTCTATTGTTTTATTTTAAGAATGAATGATATACTTGAACCAATCAAGGAGTCATTTAATTCACACCTGTATTTATATCAACCCTACGAACCATCACCCAGTTCCATACCATTAGTTTCTTTAAAACCTGGGTTCATTATTTTCTTTCAGTCTCTAGTTGACATTTTGTTCTTCTTGTCTGGCATTACCCAACACATCTTAATGCCTATAAGACAACAGGTATGTCTTGTATTATAAAAAAGTAAAGATATAATTATTATCATGGTATGTTGTGATTGAGTTTTCTCAATGCGTATTTTCTTTCCATTTGTTTTGTATTTTTATTGCTCTGGAACATGTACCTCAGTGCCCCCCCATGCATATTAATTATGTGCACATACATTAATTATATATTTCATTGTACTTCCTCAGGCATTCATGGCATATCACTGAATAATACAGGTATATACAGTAGGCCTTTGTCATATCTCATTTCACTTTCTTCAAAGTTGCACTAAGTTGACACACTTTAATGTTTCAGGAAAAGCTAAATTAGTGTAACTGGTCTCTTGTGGAGACCCAGCTCTCAGATAAGTCCGGTTAAAGACAATTGTTATGATGACTTAAGTGGTTAATAATGTTTTACTTCCTGGGTCTGTGAGTAGTTGCAGTTGTGTCTATTAGTTTGAGTACTGTTATTTTAGTACTCATTAACAAAGAGGGAGATGGGAAAGCTTTTTTTTTTACCAAATGAATGTTACCCATTACCTGTCTGTCTACCAAGGACAGAAGAATGACCTTGTTTAGACCAGGCATTTTTAATCAAAACTGGACTTGAGATGAAATTGGTTGGACAAGAATGGAGAGGGTTATTTACTACTATATGTCTGGCTACTAATTTAATTGTATGTATTTTCAATTAAAGTATTAATAGGCTAATTGAGCTTGGCTGTTTTAATAACAATTGCAGGTTTTAGGGACCAACCCCTGCTACTCCATTACCATCATTACTACTGTGAAAAAGAATGTGCAATTCAAAATGTGCAGCATGACGTTGGTTCTCATCTCTGGTAAGAGCTGCTCAGTTTGAAACCTTGCATAGAAACCCATGATCTGTGTGTGCAATCTGCAGTTGTATCACCTGGGCATCTGTTGTGTTCCATTAAAATGCTATTATCGCCAGGAAGACATCTCGCAGAGTCTGTGGGGAGCTCAGTGTCATGCTCACCTCTCACTGAGACGGCTAGCACAACTGGGCACTAATGAATACGATGCCTCCTGACTGCCAATCTCCACCCGGTTGGAAACACAAAGGTGTCATGGGTTGGTTGAATGACGTAGCCGCAGGTCTAAGAACCACAAACTGTCCTAGTTATGCTGTATCCCCCGGACACATGAAAGGCATGTTTGGTAAATCTAGAAGAAAAACTGAAGTTATCCATTCACAGCTGAAAGAGAAAATGTTAGTTTTTTACTTGTAAAGAAGATCAATTCAATTCCCTTTCATTTCTTGGTAGTCAGTTTAGCTTGGGAGTAAGTATGTAGTCGAAAGTAAGAGCCCTTCACAGGGGAAGTAACCGCAATGTTGTTTTCTCCGTCTCAAAGGAAAGCGGCGATGGGCCGCGAGCTGCCCGTCCAGCGGCGGATGACAGTGGCTCGGGAGAAGGGCCGTCGGCCGGCAATGCGTGGGCCAGCCTTCATGTTCAACAACCGCACCACGAGCATGACCGCTGAGGAGGAGCGCTTTCTCGATGCCGCTGAGTATGGCAACATCCCTGTGGTGCGCAGGATGCTAGAGGAGACCACCACCCTCAATGTCAATTGCGTGGACTACATGGGCCAGAATGCATTGCAGCTGGCAGTGGGCAACGAGCACCTAGAGGTGACAGAACTGCTCCTGCTGCGGGACAACCTGGCACGCATCGGTGACGCCCTGCTCCTGGCGATATCGAAAGGCTACGTGAGGATCGTGGAAGCCATCTTGGCCCATTCGTCCTTGCAAACCAGAGAGCGTTTGACACGAAGTCCGTGCGAGCTGCGTGACGACGACTTCTACTCGTACGACGAAGACGGCACACGTTTCTCCCCCGACATAACCCCCATCATTCTTGCCGCCCACTGCCAGAAGTACGAGGTGGTGCACATGCTGCTGCTGAAGGGCGCGCGCATCGAACGGCCGCACGACTACTTCTGCAAGTGCGCGGACTGCGCGGAGAAGCAGGACAAAGACGCGTTCAGCCACTCACGCTCGCGCATCAACGCCTACCGGGGCCTGGCCAGCCCGGCGTACTTGTCCCTGTCTAGTGAGGACCCGGTGCTCAGCGCCCTGGAGCTTAGCAATGAACTCACCAAGTTGGCCAACATTGAGAAGGAGTTTAAGGTAGGACAGTAGTGACACAACTGTTACCAACCGGTAGAATTTAAAAGAAACTTTCAGATTTCTTCTCTGGTTTCCCTGGAAAGACTTTTTGGTTAGCAGTAGAGAATTGTTCTGAGACGTAAACTGCTCAACGTCCAATTGTCTTTCCGCATGTATTTAGGGCATGACCATGTTTAAAGGCTTTACATTTGAATATAGATCATGTAGAATAAACAACACTGATGATTGTTATTGGCAACGTTGTGCACAACAGCTGCGTGTTTATGCTGAGGTCAGCATTTCTACTGTTAACAACTCTTAATTTCTGTCTCATGTTTGTATTCAACACAATGTTCTGTCCTGTACTGAGTCTTCAGTATGTTCATGTGTGTGTTATGCTGCTGTCGCCGACAGGATAAAAAGAGCCATAAAAAAGACACTGCACAGCACAATTGCTTCTCCCTGGTAATTATGTTTAATTGCATTTATTCATTGACATTGATATAAAAAAAAGACTGCAGAGTTGCATTTATTAATTACTTCAGTTACCTAGCTACCTATTGTAGTAGCATCATTTTGTTGAAATAATCACATTTTAATTATGTTTTATTCTGCTCAAAAGTCAGTGTAATATTTACAAGTATCTAGACCACTCAGCATTTCAGAACAACATGAAGAGTGTAGCATTTGGTTGCTGTGTAAACAAGACACAGACAAGAAAGTGTTGTTGAAGAAAACTCCTGGAATTTCTCTTAACTTGCCAAAATCCAAAATAAGTGTATCAGTCCATAACATTGGACGCACCATTTCAACAGAACCGTGAATTTGAACCGATGTCTTGGAAAACAACATTAATGGATGACTAGCATGCCCTAGTGATGCATGACTAGCTATATACTGTAGAGCCAATGTAACATGTTATCAAACTAGCTAGCTATATACTGTAGAGCCAATGCAACATATGTTATCAAACTAGCTAGCTATATACTGTAGAGCCAATGCAACATATGTTATCAAACTAGCTAGCTATATACTGTCAAGACAATGTCATGTATGTTTTCAAACTATCTAGCTACAGCAGAAATCGTTTTTTGCAAATGCAGCAGGGACCCTTCCGATGGTCACCATAAAACATCAAACACAGATCAGAGTACAAAACACAACATAAGGTTGATGTGATGTATTTTGCGACTAATTAAAAAGATTCACAAAGATTTGAGGGACATTTTCGATTGAGGAAAAAGTTAGGACACCCTATGCCCTAATAGCTGGTATTGCCCTCTTTGGCTGAAATAACCTCAATAAGACATTTCCTATAACTGTCTACCAGTCCCAACATCCACTGGGAGAAAGTGTTTCCCACTCCTCCATGCAGAATGTTTTCAGCTGTGTGATTTTTGAAGGTTTTCTTGCATGCACAGCCCGTTTCAAATCACCCCACATCATCTCAACAGGATTAAGATCCGGGCTATGACTTGGCCATTCCAGAACTCTCCATTTCTTTGTTTTGAGACATTTTGAGCCAAGTACATTTCTTGTCACTCTCCAAACTGTTCATTTAAATATACAGTTGCAAAGCACTCAGCCTTACAATCTAATCTTTGCCAATGAGAAGCAGCATATCCAAATCAGCTACCACCCTGCTTGATACAAAGACTAGAATTTTTGTGTTGTCACAGTTATACTGTACATATGTGTATATACGGTACGATGCAAAAGTCTAGAGGGTAGTTTTGTGTTGGACTTGTCCCAGTTATACTGTAAATATGTGTATATACGGTACTGTGCAAAAGTCTAGAGGGTAGTTTTGTGTTGGAGTTGTCACAGTTATACTGTACATATTTGTATAGGATAGGGTTAGGGTTTAGATACACTTTAAACCAGTGGTCTCAAACCGGTTCCACGGAGGGCCGAGTGTCTGCAGGTTTTAGTTTTTTCCTGTAAATTGGTTCCAGGTTCAGACCTAAATAACCAGATGAGGGTAGACCTAACCAATCGGGGACATCATTAATCAATCAAGTACAAGGTGAGAGTGAAAACCTGCAGACACTCGGCCCACCGTGGAACCGGTTTGAGACCCCTGCTTTAAACCATTTCCATTTCCTTGTATCCAAAACTGCCTCTCTTTCTCTGTAATTGAGTGATACCAATAAGTCATGCATGGCTTGTTCCTTTTATGTTTTTTCAATTGCCCGTTAAGGATGGTTGACCAGAAGTTACATTACCCATTAAACCTAAAGCAATAATGAAGCCAGTATCATCTAAATTAGAGAGCAAAAGAAATGGAGAGAATGTTATTAAATACGTTAATACTCTCCTGAATATCTGGCAACCATTTGAACCAACCACAGAGCAGTCATTTTACAAATGACTTGACTAGAATCAGAGTTTGCTGGAAAATATGATGACCTAATTACCAGACACCATTCTGTGCAATGCCTCTCTTGTACAGCATTTGGCAAGATCAAACCCCACAAATAGCATGGAATTGTCATTTCTCTCTTTTTGGTTCCACCAAGTGATAAATTACTCATAAATGCTAAAACTGACCTAGCTGTACAGTAACTGACTCTCGTTGGCACTGTCATCGTGAGAACATGTTTCACATCCTGCTTGCTGAGGGTGCAGTTGTCCAGCAGTGTTCAGTTGTCCAGCAGTGTTCAGTTGTCCAGCAGTGTTCAGTTGTCCAGCAGTGTTCAGTTGTCCAGCCGTGTCCGGGTTTGGGAGGTCAATTACAATCATGTCAATGGACTGGCCTTTCTCTGACGACCGCAGCCAACTTGTTTCTAATCTGTTTACTTTCCCTGTCCAGAATGACTATCGCAAGCTGTCTATGCAGTGTAAGGACTTTGTAGTGGGAGTGCTGGACCTCTGTCGCGACACGGAGGAAGTGGAAGCCATTTTGAATGGGGATGTTACTGCTGAGAAGGAGGCAGGTCAAGGCCTTCGCTCTCTCCTGAGCAGGGTCAAACTCGCCATCAAGTACGAAGTGAAAAAGGTAAATAGGTAAAGTGTTTGTTTATCCCCTGGACTTGACTTAGTTTTACTTTAACATCAAGTACACTATTTCTCACATGAAGAACCATTACAAATGTCAACATTGCATCAGTTGTTCCCAACTTGTTTTACCCATAGTACTAGCCTAACCATTGATCTCCGTCAGCTTCATGGGCGTATATATTTAGATCTCTGAGTTAATTGGCTATGCAGCAGCTGGTGCAACAAGGGAGTTGTCCCTGTACAGACATGCAAGCACACTTGTTAAGGTAGGACAGATACATCCCAAAGTTCACCTAATGCATTCCTTGGTTTAAAACAAGAATAAATAACAATCACAAAAAGGCTCCCTTATTACCTGTTCTTACAATTGTAGATTTGTAATTGAATTACTCAAAGAGTGATTGTAATTAAGAAGACCAGGCTGTGGTCTCATTCTACGATATTATCACCAGATACCTGGATGCAAGAAGCCAACATCGTTTACATTTGTGACTGTGGCTATCAATTTATTAATCCCCGTTTGATACGCTAATTTTGGTTTCAATTCAACCACCCGTTTACACCCCAATCACCTCAGACTTTATGGCAAGAAGATGCTGTAGTGGTCTTTTAACAATGTCTACCAAATATAATCAGTCACATTGCATGGAGTTCTGCCTCGCATAGTAACCGTTTGATTAACATTGGCGACCTTGAGTGCAGGAAATCCCAGAAAGTACACAAGTCAGGGAATTGAACTGCACTGAGATGTTGTCTGTCTGGCTGACTGGATGACTAATACTAGGATACATGGAAGGATGGCTTTGCTGGCTTTCTGGTTGTCTGACACGTAACACATTTTCTCTAACCTAGGGCCCCTTTGGTGTATAATATACATGTGATGTGGCTCGCTTGTTGATGGTTAACTAGACGACTGGGGCTTTACCTACCCACGCTCAGCTGTCTCGAGGTCTCCGCCAGCTCAGGACCATGTCCGTGTTTGCTAGGATGAAAGTCAGGCAGGTGCATAATGCAGACAGGGCAGGGGAGAGGGGTTAAGAGTTTGGTTGTGGGCAGCGATGCAGCTGCGATGATGAGACAGACTACAGCGAAGAGGTCAGAGACCTAGCCTTGTGCAGTGACAGTGTGCCTGCCAGAACTCACACAAAGAAATGCCTACTGACTCCACACACACAAACACTCACATAAGCTGTTGTTACTATTTATTATTTAAATAAAAATGTTTTTATTCAAGCTATTGAATAAAATGACAGTGGGTTTGTTTTGTTTGCTCTGATATGCATTTTAAGCAATACTTCCTATTACGCGTTTTTTGACAAAATGTGGTTGAACAATGTCTTACGGTTGAGAATTGAATGATTACATTGATTGGCCCATTCTGAGAGATGTACAAATCCATTACCATGAGAGTGCTTTCCTGTTTGGGGGATGATGTACAATATCAAGCCTCAGTGTTTAAATCACAGTTTACCTTAATGTATTCTTATTTGTGAACGGAAAAGCAAAACTGATCCTAAATCCGTAGGCATCTACTGTAACTTCTAATATGGAAGCCCTCCAACCAGGAATTGCCATACAAGTATTTAGTATCTGTTTGGAAATAGTATTCATTGGGTAACAACAAACAAGAACAGGAGAACATTTGAGGAGGAGCCCCATCTCACGAGACCCAATGCCACATAGGGCATTAACAGTGTGATCTCAGCCTGACACTTGACAGCAACATTTTCTAACAACACCCAATTGATTCTGCCTGAGGCGGAGCTTTGCCATTTGGCGAACTCTCAAAGGAGTTTTTCCTCATCAGCAGCAGAGATGCGAACCTCAGTTGGGAATCTTCACACTGTCTGGTAACACATGGACTGGAACCCTGATTGATTTTGCCACATTTTCCCTCAGGACCATCGAGTCATCTCGATCAAACTCCCTGGGGCCGTGACCAGCACTGGGCCGTGACCACATGCAGTAGAATACCCTGATTCACTGAACACAGAGATATATATTTTATCCAGCAAGATGTGGTTGCAGAGCAACAGATAACGTGTAATATATGCAGTAGATGCCTACTCCCCACCAATCGGGACTCACTTGTAATGGTAATTACAATCTTTACAATTATTACTGTTGCTTGGTTGAGTTGAGGTTATGCTACATTTAGCTAGATTTCTGTAGTCTTGGGGTAAGTCCAGGGCTGAAATCACACTTCCCTCTCCAACAGATAAAAAGCCTTTGCTATTCATGTATTTCCCAGTGTGGAATGAACCTGCCAGATCCACAATCACCACTGATGGATAATCTAAAGCATTTTACCTTTTGGGAGAAATGTATATATTTATGTTACTTATAGTAATCCTTTTAGTAATCATCCATACAGTACATTTTCTTCAGTTTTTGTCTGATGAATACAACCTTTAATATTTAAAGGAAATGCAATGAGCATGTTAGTCGTATATGAAATATTTTTATCCAAAACTCTTTATATATTTTAAGGAAACGGGTAAGACGAATGTGCTCTGTTCTTTTGGTCCCGGTTAGCATTCTTCCTGCAGCATTTTGAATAAGCTGCAGCTTTTTTGTAGTCTTTTTGGGAAGTCCAGTTAAAAGCCCATCACAGTAGTCAACTCTACTAGAGATAAAAGCATGGATAAGCTTTTCTTGGTCTTTGCGGGACAGCATGCCCTTGATTCTAGCTATATTTTTAAGATGATAGAAGGCGGTTTTGGTGACCATTTTGATTTGACTGGAGAATGTGAGGTCAGCGTCTATTATAACACCAAGATTACGCACTTGTTATCTGGTCTTTAGGGCCTAAGAATCAAGCTCTTTAATATGACTTGTTCTGTTGTTTGTGTTGCCAAATACAATAATCTCAGTTTTATCTTGGTTTAATTGTAGACAATTTTGGGTTATCCAGGTATTTAATTGTTATATGCAGTGACAATGACAATGAGTCTATTGAGCTATAGTCAAACGGTTTGAGAGCCATATATATTTGAGTATCATCTGCGTAGCTATGGTAGTTGATGTTGTTGTTCGGTAGAATTTAGCCCAGAGGTAGCATCTTTGTCTTAGAGTAGATTGAAGACAACCTTCTCAATGATCTTGGCTATGAAAGGGAGATTTGAAATAGGTCTATAGTTGTTTAATTTAGATGCATCCAGTTTTCTCTTTATTAGTAGAGTTTTCATGGCAACTGTTTTTTTTTTAATCCCTGGATGCAGGGAGCTATTATAGAGTTAGATGACTAACTGTTTTGATCAATTGTATTAAAAACAGACATAATAACCGAGTTATGTCCTGGTGGTTTTAGTGATGGTACAGTGTCATTGTTTGCCTGTGATGTCCTGATGCTCAGTCTAATACTTTAACATTTTTCACCAAAGAATCAGGCAAATTCATTACATTTAACCGTAGACACATGTTCTGATGCTGTCTGACCTAGGGGGTTTGTAAGCTTGTCAACCAAAGCAAATAGGGTGCGGGTATTGTTGATAAATGTTGCTACCTAGCCTTGTGTAACTTATAATTGAAGCTACAAAGGCTTTGTTTATGGGTGTCATTGTTGATTTGAAGTTAATTTCAATGTAAAAGTAACATGAGAACAGGATCTTTAGAGTAATTCATAAAAAGTATTGTTTTATGTAACCAAATTTGAGTTTCTGAAGTTCAGAATACTTAACATCACTAAGTACTCAATTAGCTAATTACTCGGTCAAATAATCTTTCCATCATGGTGTATTATACAATTGCAAAGTAAATTGTACATTTCCATCTCTACAAGCAATGATTTCACATGAATTTAAAGCACCCCACAATTTGAACATAATTCCATATGGTCAATGTTAATGTCCCCAAAACAAGCAACAATTCAACATTTCTGCAGTAAACGCTTGGCCTAGCATCTCCAATGGTCTATGTTAATGTTCCCAAAACAAGCAAAAACTCAACATTTCTGCAATAAAGGCTTGGCATAGCATCTCATATGATGATACCAAATGTTTGGTGATATCATTAGGTTGCAGACTCACTGCTGTTATTAGATGCAAGGGATTAGTGACTACATATTAGCTGTTATACTTCTTGTTTTAATGTGAATTGTCCCAGGATGTTATTTGTTATAACATATGTGTTGAAACAGACAGAAATAAAAGGTTACAGTCTTTACTTTCACCTCATATTAATCTTTTATATTCATGAGTTTATTGAGGAAACTCTATATTTGACCCTAACCCATTATTTCAATCTTTACCCAACCCCACCAACTGAAGTCCTACGTAAATGGTTTTAAATTTTATGTTTCATTTTTCACTGGGTGACTTCTGAGATAGGATTTTAGCTAGTTACAGAACAACTCAAATCCTTGAGGTGTGATGCTAACCTGTGGTTTGAAACAAGGCCATGGGACTATAATGGTCATTGTAAAGTGTTGATTTTGTGGTTAATTACCATTTCTTGCTGGGATGTCAACGTTATGGTTATTTTCTAGTTGGAGGATCTAGCAATCACGTTTTAGCCACTTGGCAGAAACACTGGAAACAAAATATCCCTGTAATTTCAATGAGCCCGTCCCATATTTTGTGTCTAATATAAACAGCTGGAATTTGCTAAACAGGAACCGGTGCTTGCAATGTAATTGATGCAATGGTCAGACGAAAAGAGAGCCACACATTCAGTCGTTACTAGCTTCTGTCAAAAAGGCAGGGTGTGTAGAAGAACCGTGAAATGAAAAACCTGAAGGCACCGACCGCGGTGTGATATTCAGAACACTTCACACTGTACAACAGCATGATGGTGAAATCTCCTTATGTCCTTAAAATATGCATTCTGTTACTAGGGGGTGTTTGCTCCACATTGGGGTGGATGTGTAATATGTTGTTAATATGTCACACTCATTATCATACCTCAGTTGGCAATTATCCACTTTGAAAGTGAGTGGTTTAGACATTACAAGGCCCTGTAATAATATAACACAAGGCATAACCCAAAGCGAGAAACCCCAAAGAGAGAACCCTCAAGTTCATAAATGCCTTGGCGGCTTTAGATTTAACACTTCCTTTCCGTAGACAGGAAACATCTCCTCCCCAGGTCTCCCAACACTAGCTGCTGCTTAATGTATTCCTAATGTATTTCTCACAGCTTTGGTCAAGCTTATTAAGGTGATTTACACACACACACACACCCCTAACACCCCAGCACACACACTGTATATGGCCAACAAATGGCTGATACCTCCACTCCAGTTGCCCCCGTTTACCTAGTGTCATTCTGGCCTGTCATTCTGTCCTTCACTTCCCCGTTCCATTAGCTGGATAGTTCACCAGGCATCTCCTCTTAGCTTCCCACATGTCCTAACTGCCACAATGCCTTGGTCCCCCCTGCAGTTCGTGGCCCACCCCAACTGCCAGCAGCAACTTCTGACCATCTGGTACGAGAACCTGTCAGGCCTGAGGGAGCAGACCACCGCCGTGAAGTGCCTGGTGGTGGTAGCGGTTGCTCTGGGTCTTCCCCTGCTGGCCGTGGCCTATTGGGTGGCCCCCTGCAGTCGGGTAAGAGGGACACATTGGCCAGAAGGACAAGCGTTGGTCGGGATGTTTTGGAGAAATCCTGCCAGTGCTCACACGGTCGTGAACCCTCACACTGGAGGTGTGCTGAACTGAGCATTATCTTTGATTAGATTGTTCCAGTTCAAACCAATATGGATGATTGTTTGGCTCTGTGTAATGCAGTGTTCGCCAACAAGTATAGATATATTGTAAGTATAATATGGGAGGCATCGTTCCTGCGATTCAGAATCAATTCACATTGTAAATGCACTTTCAGAAACAAAGGTTGTAAAATGTGTCTTTGGCTTTTAGTCATTCTTTGCTTTGTTTTTGTGTTATTGGTTTTTCTTTAGCGGCTCGTGGTTAGACTGTGTGGCCATTATCCAGAAGATAAATGATTCATGTGTTTAAACAAATTGTACCAATTGCGTTACCTGCATTATCGCACCTCAAACCAGAGCATATAAGAAGACTTCTGTGTCTAGCCCAAATAAGTACACTCCAGAATAGTAGTGAAAATATCTACTTTCCACTTGGATGTAAAACAAAGAAATATCCGTCTCCCATTGTGTGGTGAACATTGTGAGGGTGTGTTGTTCTTGTTCAGTTATATTCACTTAGCTTGTTGGTTTAAATGCCAGTAATATGACAGCGGTCTTTCGCAACACTTCAATTATGTCAGTTTTACTTTTATGTCTTTGGGGACTTTTTTGTGCTTCAGTTAATTCTGAGGCTATAACAAATGTAATTATTGAGGGCTTTGGAGTAACCGAAAGGAGCAGAGTGAGAGCTGGGCATCCTAATGGATTAAGGGTTCGGGCATGATGCCAGTCTGGGTCGTTGGCATCAAAACTGCTGCTAGAAACATTTAGATTCAGAGTTGGCAACCGTGAGAGCACTTCGATTGGTTGAGCAATTAAAAGCTGTTCAGTTTCATGTCGATTTGAGGTTCAGGCTTGTCTGAAACAAATAAAGACGGATTCAAGTCGATTCTATATTTGCCCATTTAGTTAATTCAATCAACATTAATTAACACCCATATACTGTACATGTTAATTGGAATGGGAGAGTTCATTGGTCGATAATTGGTCATTAGCCAACCTCTGTCCATAGATATGTCATATGAAATGTTGTGCAGATCAATGACCAGAGGAGAAGCATTACAAGTATTTTTCTGAACACCTGGACCGACATTGCTTTAAATAATAGAAACCTATATAGTAAAATGTATGTCTTTCTTTTACAAGCTGAGGGGCTTATATAAATGTAATTGTGGGAGAAAACAATTCATATTAATATCTATATAAATAACCATTTGTTAATTTAACATAGTTATTTAATTAATTACTGTACTCGTTACATAGCGATTAGGGCCACTTAATGCAGGGTATTACTATATTTATCAAACTGAAGTAACTGATAATTAATTACTGTATTCGTTACATAGCGATTAGGGCTACTTCATATATTACTATATTGATCAAACTGAAGTAACTGATGTAATCTGTGATCTTTTTAACAACCTAAGTTGAATGTACTGAGTGTATGCCACTCTGGATAAAAGTATTTGCTGAATTTCTTGAGGTGTTGATGTAATTCTTACTGCTTTCTGTAGCTGGGCAATGCATTGCGAAGTCCCTTCATGAAGTTTGTGGCCCACGCTGCTTCTTTCATCATCTTCCTGTGCCTGCTGCTGTTCAACGCATCTGACCGTTTTGAGGGCATAAGCACCATGCCCAATGTGACCGTTACAGACCATCCGATGCAGATCTACAGGGTCAAGACCACAGAATTCAGCTGGACTGAGATCCTCATCATGGTCTGGGTTACTGGTGAGGATTCATTCCTTCACAATATCTTGCTGTACCTTGAATGCACAAACAGGGCCTAGAAAGACATGGTCAGATTCATAAGAGACCTCACATTCATGGGGTTGAAAGATGCTGATACTGATACTGATTTAAGGCAATTCTGAAATAAACGTCAATCATGATTTTGATGCTAAAAGCAAGCTTTTCTCCCAGAAACTGTGAATAATTCAGTTCCATTCACCACCATTTGGATAAGTTGTTTAACATTGTAGAGCACCAGCAAGGGTAGTTGTGGCCATAAATATTGGTACATTGGTATATTGGTTTAAACTTCTAATGACTGACAAGTTCTCTTTGAGTTGATTAATGTATTTTGTCTCCACTATTCTTTTTTTTGCGTTTAATAGTGCAGAACTTTCATTTTTTTAATCGGAACCGAATACCCAGCTATGTGGAAAGGAGGTGCTTAACTGATAAAGGTGCCCACACTTAACAAATCACACAAAAGGGTCACTTTGACACCATTGATGGAATAAAAACAAACAAAATTAAATGTCCACCTTTACCTTCAGATGGAATGGAATCAGATGCACTATATTAGGTGTGAAGTATTGAATGCTCATTCAAGTGTGACACTTGTGAGGGACCAGATATAAAGATTAGATACTTGGTTTGGTAATATCCATATGCCAAGATCAAAAGATCTATTCAAGTCTCTCAGAACAAAGATCATTGAGGCCCACCTACAAAGGGTAACAATGCCATTTCGTGAAAACGATATTGAGACATGACTGACTTGTCACGTGTTGGCCAGGAGTTAGGACACGTGCTGTATCATTGGAAAATCCATGTTTATTTGAATGTTCTACAGAACAACTTAACTGAATTAAGACTGAGTAAAACAAAAAACATATAGCTAGCCGGCACAGCAGCATCAAGCACAATCACCCACAAACTGAATGGTAAAACAGTCAACTTAAAGCTGTCCCAAATTGGGGAGCATTAAGCAGTCATGTAGAGATGCCGAGAGGCACCTCTAGTGGCAGGTCCTGGCTGTGAGCCCCGACACACAAAGATGACCAGGGGCCCCCAGCCAGGACATTACATGACGTTTGCCTGGTTATCACCTGGGTAAATACCAAAGCTACTACAGCAATATGTTCTGGATGAGTCATAGGGTTTTAATTCAGCTCCAATGCCACTTAATGTAAGAGACTGATAGACAGTTATAAGATATATATGAAGATATTTTTAGCAAATATATAGCAACACCCGCTATTTAAGGTAGGGAAGTACTTTTTCCACACTATCAAAGTGCATTTATGCTGCAACCTTCATGCTTCGCAGTGTAGATGGCGTTCTGAGGATGATAGTGCTTAGCAGTGAACATCTAATTTGTTCTCCAGATGATAGTGCTTAGCATTAAACATTTATTATGTTCTCAGGATGATAGTGCTTAGCATTGAACATCTATTTTGTTCTCCAGATGATAGTGCTTAGCATTGAACATCTATTTTGTTATTGGGATGATAGTGCTTAGCATTGAACATCTATTTTGTTATTGAGATGATAGTGCTTAGCATTGAACATCTATTTTGTTATTGGGATGATAGTGCTTAGCATTGAACATCTATTTTGTTATTGGGATGATAGTGCTTAGCATTGAACATCTATTATGTTCTCAGGATGATAGTGCTTAGCATTGAACATCTATTTTGTTATTGGGATGATAGTGCTTAGCATTGAACATCTATTTTGTTCTCGGGATGATAGTGCTTAGCAGTGAACATCTTTTTTGTTCTTGGGATGATAGTGCTTAGCATTGAACATCTATTTTGTTCTTGGGATGATAGTGCTTAGCATTGAACATCTATTTTGTTATTGGGATGATAGTGCTTAGCATTGAACATCTATTTTGTTCTCGGGATGATAGTGCTAAGCAGTGAACATCTTTTTTGTTCTTGGGATGATAGTGCCAAAAATGTTGATTTTGATCTCGCCAGACCAATTAGTTTTCAGAGTCTCCCACATGCCTTCTGGCAATCTCTAGACGAGATTTGATGTGCATAGTTTTTCTTCAATCTCCCTTAAAGGCCACTTTTGTGAAGCACCCAGGCCATTTTTGCCTCATGCACAATGTCCCAACTCTGCTCTGCCATAGGCCTCTTGTTGGCTCCTGAGATGTGCCCTTATCGCTTATGTACTCTGTGTTTGAGGACGACCTGTTCAGCCATATTCTCTAGATGACGTGAAGAGTGACAGTGTTTTTTTTCATTGCACATCATTGCATTACCTAACATTTAGCAGCCAGACTGATCTAAATTGGAAAAAGCAAGTGACAGAGCAAACTTTCTAGCATGAGGATTGGTTCACTCTCCAGGGAGAGCAAAATAAGATGAGATTTCGGCATGGAGGAATCTTTGGTCCCTCGTTGCTCTCGCTTGATTGAAGTACCAATTGAGAGTACATCTGCAAATGGGCCATCTCCTTCCTCTCCTTTACTTGGAAGTCAGTTCTCGGCATGGAAGGTTTCTGGGGTTGTAATCATTTGACGTTAGAAACAGTTTGAATCTAACTGGACTTAGGTTATGTTTTCCTTGTTAAATATTTTACTTATTTTCTATTTTACATGTTTTTTTGTTGCGTGCCACATTGAACACAGCCTGGAGCCCTAGCCAGGTATTGCGAGGTCAAGGTGTTTATTAGAGACATCCTTTGTGGTTGGATAGGTCAGTTACCCAAATGTAATCATGAGTCACTCTGACCTGTCCCAAGAGGTACAACAGGTATCTAAATGCAAGATTCATCATTTCGAAAGAGCAAACATGTCTTCCTTTTTCTCCCTCCTTATGACAGTTTGAGTCAACTAATGAATGCATTGACAGTGGCAGTGATCCACTTTCTGACATTTTAAAGGCTAATCTGTAGGGATTTAGTAAAGGCTACCGCTAGGTTTGTTAGTAAACAAACAAACACCTTTGTTTGCTGTCATGGTAGTTTTATAAAGCCAACATTAACAGGTAACAGGTAATGATCACTTTACTGTCAGCAGATTACATCACACTGGTCATGCTAACATTGTTGTTTAATTCACTTAGCGAACAAACATTTTTTCTATATTTGTTTTCTACAGGAATGATGTGGTCTGAGTGTAAGGAGCTCTGGACCGAGGGGCCCAGGGAATACATCCAGCAGCTGTGGAACCTTCTGGACTTTGGAATGCTCTCCATTTTCATCGCCGCTTTTACAGCCCGGTTCTTCGCGTTCCTACAGGCGAACAATGCCCAGCGGTATGTCAACGAACAGGTCCACGCCACTGACCTCTCCCAAGTGACCCTTCCCCCAGAGGTCAAATACTTCACATATGGTGAGTACTCCTGTATGGACTTTTGTATATCAGGACACATGTACAACACCTATTCTGAAGAGACGATCGAGCAGGCTTTACTTAAGCACAGCGGTGGGCAAATGATGGCTTGTGGCAAGTTTGATCTATAATTTTAATTGGATATAAACACTCCAGACTACTAGACCTATAACTGTAGTACCGGAAGCTAATGAAATAATGGAAACATGCAACAATATTTTAACATCAGTGATGTAATGAGAAGCAAGGCCATCCTTTGTATTCAGAATAGGTCCTGAACTGTGAGTAGTTGGATTATGCACCATTCTTTAAGAAGAAATACCTTAAATTCATTAAGGGATGAATGAGGTGCAAATCTATGTCACACCTTAAAAATGGTTTTAGAATGGAAATCATGCCATAAATTCCAACTATGTGAAGTTCCCAGCAGTTTTTCTTGAGTTTTTTGTTCAAATAAATTCACTGTTCTATCTACAAAATGTATGCCTTTGGTTTCGACACCCACTACGGCCCTGACAGAATAAACCAAACTTTGAATTAACTTACGTAGAGAACATGTAACGTATCCACAGTACAACTAATAAAACAAACAAAACGTGAAAATGGCCCCAAACTGAGGCATAGGCACAAACAATAAACCACATCGAGTGTAGACAAAGACCAATCTTAAGTAGGCTCCCCAATCAGAGACAACTGACAACAGCTGTCTCCGATTGGGGAGCCCTGAACAGCGGCATAAAGGTGCCTAGAGACACGGCACGTCCTGGCTGTGAGCCCCAGCCAGGACGTGACAGAGCCCCCCCTTACAAAAAGATGGCCTGGGGCCCCCAGCCAGGACGTGACAGAGCCCCCCCTTACAAAAAGATGGCCAGGGGCCCCCAGCCAGGACGTGACAGAGCCCCCCCTTACAAAAAGATGGCCAGGGGCCCCCAGCCAGGACGTGACAGAGCCCCCCCCTTACAAAAAGATGGCCAGGGGCCCCCAGCCAGGACGTGACAGAGCCCCCCCTTACAAAAAGATGGCCAGGGGCCCC
>JACXGK010007698.1:0-24471 GCA_016801125.1 Novumbra hubbsi
TCTGACATGTTAGGGTATGACGGTACAATGCATCTGACATGTTAGGGTATGACGGTACAATGCATCTGACATGTTAGGGTATGACGGTACAATGCATCTGACATGTTAGGGTATGACGGTACAATGCATCTGACATGTTAGGGTATGACGGTACAATGCATCTGACATGTTAGGGTATGACGGTACAATGCATCTGACAGTGGATGATCGTTGTTGCTGTCTCTTATTAACTATCTTTTTTTTTACTATTATTATAAAATGTTTCATAGCATGACTTATTGATGACCCTGCTGTTAGGGTGAAAAACGGAAAAAGATGGAGATCACATACACCTGGCTTCCACAATCAATTGCTGATATAATCACTTGTGGAAAGATAATTATTATGCCGTCAGTGTGATAATTTAGACAGTTTAGACAGTTATTAATGCGCAACCTTATGCTAATGAATTATCAGAAAACAGTTTTCTCTAGATTAAATTCAATATTACATTATTAATAAAAATAGTCAAATAGTCAAATGCATTGCAAATAACTATGATTGGTAAATACATTCCGTATACCACTGCAGTATTTCAGGATTTGACCTTTGACGTTTTGTTATTTGTTCACCTACATTTTGTCTTATAAGAAATCATACCTTATAGTGCCTAGCCATCTATAGAGGTTATGCGTTACTGAAACAACTCGACTCCATCTACAGCACACCTACAGCAGCATTTGACTGAGGTAGGTGTCAACTCCCTTGATGAACTGCAATGGATGTTCACAGTATTCTAAAAAGGATTATGTTTCATCTCTATAATACCTGTAATAATGCTGTTGCAGACTTATGCATGTGAGCAAAATTACTGACCTCCAAATGACAATGCGAATTTAGGAGATGCCATTAAATTCAACCGTTTAGAAACATGCATATATATTTATATAATTCAATGTCAAGTAAACTACTCACCCTGTTTAATGTGTTTTTTGGCAGACTGAAGGTGATTCTCCGTTGAGATTTCTCCGATCACTATCAGCATGTAAAATCTCCCGTGGTTAAACGGGGGTCTGGTCCTATGGTGCTGTCCGCGGTTCTGAAATTGTAGTTCGGGCTCGCTCTGCTCCTGCGCTTCTCCTCGCGTTACTGCGAGCGTGGCGGCTGCGTCGGGGATTTCTATGGCAACAGCACCATGAGCAGACGCCGTGACCTTTTCCATCTCCATGACAACTGCATCAGCCCGCAGCAAAGTGCAGGAGGGAGGGTTGCGGAGTACCAGAGGATGTGGCTCGTGAGGTAGAAGCGATTTGATTCGCAGAGGGTTTATGTGACTATATGATGTCACTGCACACCATTGGGTAAAAGCCTACTGAGACAGAGGATATGTAAATGATTTTCGAGTTTATATTCTATGCTTATATGGTAATGGTTAGGATTTTGATGATTACCATAATAAAGTGGTCCTAATTTTTTACATTACGAAGTTAGTCAACACTAGATAGATCAAAATGGTTAATGTAAACATTAAAGTAAATCTCAGAGCGTCTGTTGTACATAGTTGTGATTCCTATGTTTCTTAATTAAACATACCTTAGCAACGTCAATTTCTGTCTTTGGTATAAGTATAGGCCGTTCTATCTATTTATATCACTATCACTGGAAGTACCACCAGACAGTGTTCTACCAGTAAGCTTGTAAATTGACATCTCTTTGTTTTCGTCTTGTACATAACAACCTCTTGCAGAGATGTGGAAAACTAAGGAATTGCTGACAAGTGGAATTGATTTTTTTCTATGTTAGTGTATTATGTGTTATTTTATAAAATAGCATTAAAATAACCAAATTATCTACAAAGGGAATGAAAATGCTAGCCTGAAATCACCAGGACGTTTGAGGAAGTTTATTGAGTTCTTCGCTTTGTTTGTAATCTTTTATAACGTTAATGATTGTGTTGTGGGGGAAAATTATCCTTCTTGAATCAGGTTGCATAATGGCCTACATACAAGTACACTGACTTGTTATATACTTTGTGTAAAAGGCTATTTGAAAACCTTGCCTATTATAATATTATGAGTGAGTACCTCTGCACTGCTGCAATTAACCCAATCTGATTAATTATCCAAGAATAAGTAAGAGGTGGAGAGAAATGTATACTTTTTTGGGAGGGTAAAACAAATGAGTATGCTTGTCATGCACAAAATATTAACAGCTTCCTTTCAGAACACACACAGACAATTGCTTAGATGCATATAAATAGTCCCTATGGAGAACAAACAACCGTATGACCTAATCAAAATATGTAGGGACACCTCATCTTTCATTACCTGATTGATCTCTTACTAGACATTTAACGTGTTCATGTGTAATTTATTTTCTGAAAGTGAAGTCCCAGAGTCTAGGGCTTGCTTCACACCCTGTTAATGGTGAGTGGGCCTTCCTCTTTCAAAACATTTATGTACATATTTGCTATCCTCCAGATACAATACAACCCAGTAGGCTCTGTAGGGGCTTGATGTTGTTTCAGGAATGCGGTTTGTTTCTTTTGGATGTGACAGTCGGATAGTGTTGGTGATCAATGGCTGAGATTGTCTGTTTGTTTCTCTTGGATGTGGCAGTTGGATAGTGACGGTGACAGATGGCTGATTTTGTTTCAGAGATGCTGTTTGTTTCTCTTGGATGTGACAGTCGACGGCTGAGGTTGTTTCAGGGATGCTGTTTGTTTCTCTTGGATGTGACAGTTTGATAGCGATGGCTGAGGATGTTAATGCATACTGTTCCTGTTCTGGTGTGAATCTCCCTCCTCTCAGCATCAAACTAAAAGGGTCTCAAAATGTACCTTATTCCTATTACAGTGCACTACTTTTCACCAAAGCCATATATGTGGGCTTGTCAAGGTAGTGCACCTTAGGGAGTAGGTTGCCAATTGGGACACAACCGTGTTATAGCTCACAATGAGTCAGCACTCAGATCTGCTCTGAGCCATAGATTATCTGAAATGGTACTGCTGTCTGCTCAATACGTGCATCTACTGCCCTCTGCAGGAAGAAATGTAACATTATAGGTTTGGTTGATTCTCATAAACGATTTGTTTAAATTTGTAATAGTCAAAGCTGTACTGTACACATGCATTTCAACGTTATTTCTGTATATATAATACGATATTGCTACAAGGTGGATTAAGATGAAGTAGGATGTTGCGGATTATGGTTTGCACAAATACTGTCAAGTAGGCTACAGGCTTTTTATTTATAAAAAAAAAAGTTGAAATGTTTTTAGAAAAGATAATCTATTGAATTTCCTGTAAATGTATATCGTCCATAAATATTTCAGGATTTTTCATTAATCGCAGGCCTGTACATGTTTTAGTCTGCGTTCCTAACCGCTACCTACTTATATATACCGTAATTCCACAGTGAATAACAAACGTGTTGTCCTTTGCACCACACTTTTAAAGTGCACACACATTAAAACACGCTATTGCATCTTTAACTGTCTCTAGTGTCTGTATCCCACACCGTCTTCCTGGAATAGAAAGTAAAAAGGGGTAGGGGAGAGAGCACGAGAGAGAAAAAAGAGAGATGTGAACGCAGTCAACGCAGCGTTGGTGCCGCAAAAGGTGCAACACAAATCGTTCATCTCACCCAAGGATATTGACTTCTCAGGTAAATCAATAGTGAATACTTCTAGTGCGTTTTAATATATTTGTGTGTGAATCCACATGTGTTTAACGCTCTGACTGCTTTAGATGAGTTACCTGCTTGCACATTGTCGCGCTCCTGCTGCTGCAAATCTCTTATTTTAGGTTTCAACTCAGCTGGTCTGCTGGCGATGTGACGCGCCGGCACGACGCATCTCACGATTAAAGGTGGGTTGTGTACGGCGTGTCGAATATACTGAATCTTAATTATATTTCAGCTTGCAGGGAAGTCTGCAGTTTTCCAATACTTCTAATCAGACTGTGAGGCTTTAATAAAACGTTAAACCATCGCTATAGGCTAGACAGATTTAAACATGTTTTGTTTGTTAAATGATGATAGTTGATTAACAATAGTAAGCTATGATAATCACCATTTTATGAGACGCAACCCAAAAGACGCCATTTCGATTGCCAGCTATCTGCCCCAATATCGTACCAAAAATAACCTACTTTGAATTCGTCCGAGGCTGAATCAGTCTGTTTACTCTGCGTATAGCCTACATTTTTACAACTTTAATTGTTTACATGAACAAACAATGCCATGTTACTTTCTACTGCTGAACATTATGACATTCGTGTTTTTCTTTCCGAGCTTAAGTGGGCATGGGTAATGTGAATTCAACTCAAGGCTCTCTGTTTTAAAACTTGATATTTTCTATTGAAGTTGCTAAAAACTCAGTTGGTGTCCCAGAAATGATACTTATATTTCTTGGAAATGTCGGGAGTTTGCATGAAGCATTTTCAAATATTCACATCAAAACAGACTTTTTCTGTGACTTGTACCAGATTTACACAATAATTAGCATATGCTTGTGTACATATCTGTACATTGTATACTGTTATATACATTATATACTGTTAAATGAAAAATATCCTGGCCCTAGTGTGTGAGAGATATTTCTTATGCCCTAATGTTGTGGGGAACTGATTCTGTCAGCACCAAAGAAAATGAGGCAGCTTAAGAAACATTGGACTGCTTGAAGCCTCCAGTTGCTTGGCAGTTTTATTTTAACCTTTTGTTTCTCTTATTTAATAAACACTTGATGGTAGTTCTCCTTAACTTTCAAAAAGCATTGTTTGTTGTGTTGACTATGAGGATGGTTTTATGCTGAGCTAATAGATATTGTGGCGTTCATAAGGTCGTTCTGCTGGCCTTCTCTTCGTAAAAGTCTTTCACAGCCCTTAAATTGTGGTCAAGCTAAACTCGATTAGTCATTCATCCACATGGGAAAGGCCAGGAACACAAATGAAAGATTGCTGACCTTCACAAATCAGGCAATGGCTATAAAAATAGCTACATGTCTGAAAATACCCATCTCCACTATTTGTGCAGTAATTATTGTAAGGAAACCTTTTGAGAACATGGGAGGTGAGTTTAATGGGTCAAACAGAAAATGTCCCCACTGTGAAGTATGGTGGTGGATCTGTGATGTTTTGCTTTTAAAGGCCTGTGAAACATTGTTAAGATATATGGCAACATGAACTCCAACTACCTGGAGATTTCAGATAAAAAACCTTTCTGGCTCTGCCAGGAGGCTAAAACGGGTTTGTCATTGGATTTTCTGGTGGTCTTATACACAAACGTTATATTATACCCTGTGCTTTGCTAATGTTGTTATAACACACATGTAATTATATGGTCATCCCAGCCCTGAATTGCATTTTTCATTACACATGTTTCTGGCAGGCACACTGAGTCATATTTAACTAATAATCAGCGATTAGTATAGAATCTGTGTTCTAATCTAATCATATTCCTCTTTATTTGTACTTTCTTGAACGAAGTTTTAAACCACGCCTATTCCTACAAAACTGTCAGAAACGTTTTTTTTTTTTAATAAAATGTTCTTTTTGATTTAAATATGTATTTAGTCTGAAGCGTAATGCAAGCAGTGATCTTACGATTTTCTTAAATAATTAATAAAAAGAGAAATAAAAATAGGTGGGGTTTAAGACTTCGGATGTTGGTGAAATAGGGGAGGGGCTTTTAAAATTGGTATTCACCAAAAACACACAAGGTAGCTACCTACCTTCAATGGTTGTTGCAATAGTAGCGACAGCTAGCTAGCTAATTATTTTATATCATTTTAACAACATACAGTTATAATAGTCGTCATGCATTGACGTTTTTACATTCATGGACTAGCAGTTAGATCACAATCATTTGCTGTTTTTTGAGTTCACGTGGCCGGTAGCCAACCCAGTAAACTTAGCTAGACCATTGTACCGTAGCTTCTTGCAAATGCTGTTGTTGTGGTCTTCTACCTAGCTAGTTTGCCGTCTATTTATCCATAACTCAAAACGGATTAAGTCTTACTTGGTCAGCTCTAGCAAACAGTCGGGTATCTTCAGAAATATCCGCTGTATTCGCTTTTTTTTATACAGCACAGCTACGCTACCTGCTGTGCCGTCATTGCATGACCTAGCCCGCGATGGATCCTGGCGGAAGTGCCCTGGATTCGAGTCTGCCCCAGCCAGACAACCCGTGCCTAATTGTGGAAGACTCTCAACCCGACAGTGCGGCATTGGAGGACGATCCAGACAGCAGCTACCGCGCCCTGCTCGCCCGCCGCCTATCCAGCTTGCAGCCTGCCACCTCCCACAGCCCGGTACTGGTAAGTAGCTCAGTGTGTTGATACAAGGGATGTGCTTGAATAAGCGACTTATGGTTTAAGAGGTAGTGTACAGTAATAGGTCACCTCCTGTGCCATACACATGTTGCTAGGTCTCCTCCAAGGGATTGGCTTACTACTATCACCGATGTAGAGAGGGAAATATGCACAGATTTATATTTGAAGGACCAGGATTATTTTGACTTTGCTAGGGAGGTTGCCCTGTAAACAAGATGAAAAATAGTGCCAAACTTGCAGTAATGTTTATACATAGTTTCTGTGATTGCAAGTAGCCACCTAGGAAGGACAACCAGAGCAGGGCCTAAACCAGCAACTCAAAGGGCAAGTACTACACGACTTTACGCAAAATAAAGGTTTAGAGACCTTTTTAAGACACAGAATCTGAATACCTTCCTCCTCTTTGCACAAGGGTGGAGTCTTTTAATCTCTTCCACTTAGCTGGGTATGTTGTCTGGTTTGACCAATCCAGTCATGTCAATTCAATCATTTAACTTCCTGGCTACTACTATGTGAACAGCACCACTGAAGCCTAACATTTGTTGCACAGGAGCTGATCTCTTCTCCGACGGGAGGCAGACACACGGAGACGGACAGCCAATCAGAGAGGATCCAGAAGAACAACCACAACATGCCAGGTTAGTTTCAGATGTTGTCCCCCCAACCCCACATCCCTCCGTCCGGCTTGGGAGCTGAATAATCGCTTTGGCTACCCTAGCAACGGACTGTGCTTTGGTTTAGTGGGATGCACTCTAGTTAAGTGTACAACCTGAAGACTGTTCCCAGCCCATTACAGCCATTATCAGTGTAATAGCATGTGCATATTGATAACATTTGTTTACTGTGATACGGTTGAAAGCTGCTGATGGCATTTGTGTCCTGGTGGCAGAAGCTGGATTTTGTTTGTCTCAAACCTATTGGATTTCTTCTCTCTAGTCAACGAAGAGGAAAGTCAAGTCCTAGAGGTTTGTTCACTCCCCAGTATGAAAAGGTAATCAGACAAACGAATCGGAAGGCTCAATTAAGTTATGTTTATCTATGGATTTCCAGTCTACTAGGGTGGCACGGTTTCAGGGGACAGGCTGATGGTTGGTATGGAATTCAACAATATCTGGCTTCATGTTGATTTTCCATTCTTGTAACCATTAGATGTGGAACAGGAGACGCAACCATGGAGTCTGGGGCCGACTCCACTACACCTTGTGCCCCGTCTGAAGGTGCAAGCAGGTTTTTTTATGACTGAAATGAATTACATTTTAGAATATTTAGTAGCTTTGTAAGACTTTAAATTATTCTACGCTGCTCTTGTTGGATACATTACTTTTAGGCCAAGGCACATGTTCTTCATTATTAACTGTCTGTGTTTTCTCAGGAGAGTCCAAATACGGTGTTCTGGAGCTTTCTGAGAGTCAGGGTCTGGGTGAAGCGGTGAGGAACAGTCAGGAAGAGGAAGAGACAGCCCAGACAGACACCAAGAGACAAAACAAGCCAGGTAACAATACTACCCAGGTGTCTTTACTTCACCAGAGTCCAAGTATGTGTTTATCACTTGGAAAATGTGTTGAAAGAGAATGGAAAAAAGGTGTGATTACCTAATCGCGTCCAGGAAGAAATGGGATTTCATTCATTTTCCGTGTTTGGTTGAAATGTAAAACATACTTTCGAAAATACATTTTGTATGGATAAATAAAATTGTATGGATTTAACGCGTTGTTGACATTTCATGGAGCTATGCTTGTTTTTGTGAGAAATCTCACAAGACAATACATTTTAAATGAATACGAACATCACTGATGCAATACTATTGAGTCAGTAGTGGCACTATTCATATTTGCCATGATGGATATAAATGTTACTGACTGAAATACCTCATTTGATAATAATGACTTGGATGTATGACATTTTAAACTTTTTAAGTGCTCTCCTAAAATAGGCACGCTTAATAATTTGGGGTGCTTTTTGACACTCTACAGTGTGCATACTTTAAACAATCTTGAATATGTTAACAAGAGCACAAATGTTGTTGCAACAAAATGAATAGGATCCAGTTCAAACTGTGACCAAAGCAGGGGGACATGATTAGTATACTTGGCTGTTTTGTTTTCACCAGCTGAACAGAAGAACATGATTAGGACGCCTTCAGGGACTGAGGAAGGCGTGATGAAGAGGTGAGAATATATGTTGTTGTTTACCGGATACACAATGATTTTGTTGTTGTCGTCGTCGTCGGTCCTCTATAAACTGCATGGGTGAACTGAGAGCCAAGCTACAAGGAGGGCAGAGTTTTTACACTTTACTTGAAAAAGTCTGGATATGCATTTGTAATGCTGGGATTGTGCACTAGATAAGTCACAGATACCAGTCGTAGCTTTTTCTCAATGTCATGTTGACTCCTAGAACCTCTTTTGCACAAATGTAGGTCTGATAGGATTTACTATGCATAGACATTAATAGGCTAGGTGTTTAAAGGAAGGTGTAAGATTCAAAATATGCGTTTGTTTTATTGTGTATGATTTTCCCCTCAGGTCAGAAGTGAGCTCTAGCAGCTCGTTGGAGACACTGGCTCAGACAGGCGGGGAACTGGGGGTCCAGGCTTTGCTCCATTCACAGGGCCCACAGGCCTCAGGGATCCCGGATCCCAGCAGGGATGACTCTGAGCTGCTCTCCTCCCAGGAGGATCTTTTCAATGCTGACGGGACAGGTAGCGGTTTCAGTTAACCTGCACGTGAAATGTTAATAACTATGTACTAATAAAAACTGGTTGTGACTGTTCATCGCAAAATGGGAATATCTCGCTTGACTCTTGTCTCTCTCTCATTCTCGGGTCACTCTCTCTGTAGGCACGGGGGTGGACAGTACTGTGTCAGAGCCAGAGAACCAGGACGTGCCCACCCTGACCCCGGCACACACCCTGGGTCTGCTGCATCTTTCTGGGCAGGGCACTCTGGTGCAGGAGAGCCTCTCCCAGTAAGACCACCATCACCACCACGCCTCAACACTACACCGTTTCCCTCCCCTTGAATAGTTCCTCTTGTTTGGGTACACCTGGATTGTGGTTACCTGGGCCACTGTGTGCTAAGGATCCAGTTTCTTTATTCCAAAACAATATTGTGTTGTGCTGATAAACGTTGTGTTTTCTTCTTCTCTTCCTGTAGAAATTCTGTTGACTTTGTAGCCCCCACCCAGGACTTCTTGAATCAAACACCATTTATCGTCCCCAATTCACCGACAGGTCGGGAAAATGAACAGGGTAACAAAATATTATTTTATCCAGTTATTCAGTTAAAACGTCTTGCAGTTTTGGAGTTGATAATATAACTCTGTTGGACCGCTTTGTAAATCTTGCAGGTGCCGACGAACCAATGGACACTTCTCTGCCTCCAGAGAACCAATCAGATGGCAAAGTGGAGGAGCCGATGGACATGGATCCAGCTCCTAAGCCACTCCGTTTAGCCTCCACACCAGTATCCCAAAATTCCCCTGGCCTGTCACTGCCCACCCAACCGGAGCTCTCTCATGTATGTATCGGTTCGGACAAACACTAAATCCATCTATCGGCTAGACAGAACACAATGACTGCATCCCATCACCAGTAGCTGCATCTAAAATTCAAAGCTGTTTCGGCATGCAAACAGTTTGAATGTCTTAAGGAATGTGGTGTTCTGAAAATGTTGTGTTCTTTAAATCGTAGGGAGATCAGCCAATTACAACTTATCATCTTGTATGAATTGGACTTATTCTTTCCTCAGTACGGACTGTGTTACATTACCTAAGTTCAGTCAGGTTACATCGTTTTGTTTTCTTATCAATATTGTTTCCTCTTTCTGATTTTCCAAAGGATGTGTTTGTCCCAACCCAGAGCCAAGAGGCTGAAAGCAGCATGGCTCCTCACGTGATGACGTCCCGGCCCGTGGCACTGGACTCAAGCTCGCCCAAAGCTTCCGCATCAAGCTGCCCTGACCACTCTGTGACCGAGTCCTTCCAACTGGAGCTGTCTCTGAACACACAGAGCTACTGTCCGGCCCAGGAGGTCCCAGTGCAGGCTGGGCTGAAGGATGTTGTGGAGGACAGCCAGGCAACACAGATCGAAGGTTTGGACGGTACCCAGGAAATAGAAACCAGCGATTCTGTTATGTCACCGAACAGTCAGAAGAATGGAAGTAATGGGGTCCCCTCTGACCCCCAGAACCCTGCGGTTTTTCATGAGCCCGGCCCGATGAATACTACCGTTGGAAGTCCCAGGAGAAAGGAATGTAACGCTTTGCGTGAGTCTGACACACAGAAACTGTCAACTTTGAATGTACACAACGTGAATGTAGGCAACGACAGTATTAATGTGACCAAAGGTGATTGTTCTCAGAAGCAGGTGGCCGATACCCCTTCACCTCCCCATCCCTTAACTCCTTCCACCCAACTGAATCTTGAAACCATAGACTTATCAACCCCTCGCAGCTGTGTCCAGGAGACTCCTTCCTCCTCGAACAGCGCCCCCTGTAGTTTGGCCTCCCAGTCTCAATCTGTTTTTTCACGGATGTCTCACGGGGGTTCAGTGAAGAATTCCTCTCAGAGTCCCGTGGTTTGTGTAGACTCTCAAATAGAGGGTGTAGGAGGGAGGGAAGATGGAGGGGGAATAAGGAGCACGGCTAAGGCCTGTCAGTCTTTGTCACAGGAGCATGGAGACACTGCTAACAAAAGACAGGAGGAGAAACCCAGGGCAGATGAAGTGGAAGAGGAAGAAAAGATGGAGGAGGATGGGGAGAATCACCAAGAGGGAAGATCAGGAGCTGATGGTGCAAGCCTATATCTGAACCTCTCTCAGAGCCAGGTGCTCTCACCAGAGCCCATGGAGGAAGAGGGCGATGAGGAGGAAAAACACTCCAGGGACGAGGGAGGCGGGGAGCAGGAGGTGAGCTGCGGCAGCATCATCGTGCTGGACGAGAGCGAGAGGAGCTCGCAGCTCCTGGAGAAGGCGGGGCCAATTGGAAGCCAGGCACGTTTGACGTCGTCGAATGGCACAGGGTCTCTGCCGAAGGACGCTCTGCCTGGACCAATGGGACTGTCTAACGCTGAAAAGGGAGGGTCTAAGGAAACGGAGGGGCTCCATGACAAGAGCCTCAATGACAGCTCTGGAGGTGAGACACCTAGGTGACTGGAGAGATGAGGTGAAAGAAAATAATGCCCTCTCTCCTTTTTCTCCTCAAAACGCTTTAGATGAAAACAAAGGAAGGGAGGAAGCGTTTTGCCTTTAGACCTTCTCCAATCTATTTTGAGGAGTTAAGGAAAGACTATAAAAAAAATCCATTAAATATTTTTTGTCCTTTTGCGTGTTTACCAGGGTGCTTGTGTTACTGGCCACTGTAAAGACTTGATAGACTTTCATTCAATGTTTTTATCTGGCCAATATTCCTGCCTTCTTACCCATGGGCCACAAAGGAAATGGGCCGGTAAAATACTAGTGGCACTTTGCCAACTCTAATTTAAATTGTATTGTCCTGTCAGGGACATTCATAGTGCTATAGGGAGTGCATATGCCTGGGTATCATTGTCTGTGGCTTGAGCTCAATTAGGTCTATTCAGACATAATATTATAATTTGTAATGTTTTTTGTTGGCCGTAATATTTATGCTCTGCAGAGATCCCATTCCACTTCACTCTCCCCAAAGAAGGTGAGCATATTGGCCCAGCTGTGAGTGCCACTCCTCCTCTGATCAGCCAATTGAAGCAGACGCCAAGACACAGCACTCCGATTGGTGGGTTTCTCCCTATCAGGGAGTATTGTAGATTTGTTGTCTCTATAGTGACCTTCCATGTGTAAGGAAATTATTTTAGCCATACCTATCTCTACAAACACACGCACTATCCCCCATACCCATTTCAACACACACACACACTTTCCCTCATACCCATGTCAACACACACACACACACACACTATCCCTCATACCTATTTCCACACACAGATGCACACACACACACACAAACACACTTCCTCATACCTGTTGCCACACACAGACACACACACTTTCCCTCATACCTATTTCCACTCACAGATGCACACAAATACACACACACTATCCCTCATACCTTGTCTCCACACACACACACACACTATCCCTCATACCTTGTCTCCACACACACACTATCCCTCATACCTTGTCTCCACACACACACACACCCTCATACCTGTCTCCACACACACACACTATCCCTCATACCTGTCTCCACACACACACACACACACACTTTCCCTCATACCTATTTCCACTCACAGATGCACACAAACACACACACACACACACTATCCCTCATACCTTGTCTCCACACACAAACACACACTCTATCCCTCATACCTGTCTCCACACACAGAGCCTAATCTCATCCTGCTCCTTGTTGGCTGGTCTTGTTTTCCTCAGAGATGACCTCCTTCTCTGAGAAGTCTGCGGCAGTGAGTGATGTTTCTGCTGAGACCGTGATGGCAACCAGTGACATCACGGCAGGGGAGAGTGGTGAGGACACACCCGAAGGGGCTGATGGGAAACTGAGTTTGCGAATGAAGTTGGTGACCCCTGTGGAGGAGGGCAGCTCTGAGGGCTTCAGCCTACAGAGTAAGAGCTGTTATAAAATGACTTTGGGGCTTTATTCTTACTCTTGCTTATAGTCTATTACCACCGTAACAAGATACGTTTCTGTATCACTGACATAAGTAAACCTTTTTGGTCTGATCTTTAGTAGATCTGTTATGTTTTATGTGTATACATTTTACACTCTCTCTTCTTAAACCTTTACATTGTACACGTTTCACTAATTATTTTTGTTCAATCCTCAAAAATATTTTCTTTTCACCCAGAACCTCAGCTGTCAGCGGAGGAAGGCTCCGTCTCCAAGGTTACCACCGTTGCCAAGGCTGTAACCAGGTAACCTGCTTTGGTTTCTATGCAAAGCAGGCTGACTTCAAATGACTTTTCTTTCTCTGGGATTTGAGCTATTTCCCAAATGGATTTCTTTAACTAATGAGCATGATTCAATTTCACTATGGGATGGCTGTTTGTTCCAAAATCTGTGTCCTTACTGACTGAGCCCTGTTTAGTTTTTGGGAATAAAATTATACACTTCATGACCAAAAATATGTGGACATCCGACCATCACACCTAAATGATCACATTGGACATCCCATTCCTAAACCATGGGCATTAATATGGTGTTGAACCCCTCTTGGCAGCTATAACTGCCTCCACCCTTCTGGGAAGGCTTTCCACCAGATTTGAGTCTCTGTGGGAACTTGTGTCCCCGTGTGGTCTACTGCTTTGTGGTTGGGCTGTTGTTGCTCCTAGATGCTTCCAGCTGACTTGTGGCGTCTAATGACCGTTCTTCATTTCCAGTCACTGAGCTCAGTATGACCAATTCTACTGCCAATCTTTGTCCGTGGAGATTCAGGCCGTGTGCTGGACTTTATGCACTTGTGAGCAATGGGTCCGGCTGAACCACCCACACTCAATAATCAGTAGGGGTGTCCACCCTTTTTGTCCTACTTTTGGCCCTATAGTATATTATCAATTTGCAGCCTTCATTCAATGACACGCATTTAATTAATTGAAAATTTTAGATGTGCTCTAATCTAGGCATGATATATTTTACCTGGGTCAACTGAAAAATCATCTCCATTTAATGAAAATAAATGTTTGCGCAGTACCGAACCGGGACCCTCAAACCGCAAACACCTTCCGCGGTGTCACCCACGCAGTTGTACCCCGTCAGGGTGGCTGACTGCCTGTCATATAAACCCGCTGTTCTCCTTCCAAAGGGAAGGAACAATACGGTTGTTTGTTAGATGGGTCTTGGCCTGCAGCCTGACCGCTGCCCCTGTTCCCTCCACTCCTCAGGTCCCTAGCCAGCTCTGTGTTCACCAGGGTGAGGGAGGCCCACAAACAGGGGGCGGTCGAGGCCTGGCCCGTCAGCCCCGGAAGCCCTGTCAGGTAAAAACCGGGTGCAAGGCTCGATGACGTGGGTCGTGTTCGTTACAACACGGCAAAGCACTACGCGCTGTTGTGGAACTGTAAACTAAAACCAGTGTCTGTCAGTTAGTTAGGACCGCAGTCTACATGCTTAAAGTAATTTTCGATGCCTCTGATCATATGGTGTCAACCTAAGGCACGTTGATTTCCAGTGTAACATCTCCAGATCGCCACAATGAGGCTAGTTGTAACAAGTGGCTTCATAGGAGAAATAATGTTTTAAAAAGGGTATCAGTATGGGACCTTAGTGTTCTGCTCCAGTCTGAAGGTGTTTTTGTCCATTTGACCTTAACACATGAATATAGCCATACCCCTGATGTGGCTTTTCTCTAGAGCCCTGGAAATAGGTCCTTATAGATGGAGAGGCAGACCTACTTTGCAGCTATTTTGGGTACCATTCATGCCCCTGCAGTGAGACTCTGGTTTTATCCTGTCAATGTTACAGCAAGGTCCTTTTCAAAGTGTCAACACCACTGCACTAGTTTCAGCCTGTCTGTCTATGGCCATTAAACAAGCAATGCCTGATGTATTTTATTAGGCTTCAACACACTTTGTAGTGCAGGTAGTCTGGGTGATGCATTGCAGATATTTTCTCTATTGAAGTCATAAAAGGGTCAGTGATCCTCTCTCTTCTTTCACAGAGACGAACCGTTCAGCTCACCATCGCAACAGAGAAGCTTTCCAAAACCCTTCCTCCCGTCTCCCTCGCTGGGATGCGGCAGCCTCCCCAACAGCCGGTCCGAGCCGTCCCCCGCCCCCCCTCAGCGAGTGCCGGCTATGTTGCCCGTGGAGCCTCCAGAGAAAGAGCCTTCAACCACGCCGGGTTCTCCTGCATCGTCCAGCCCACAGACGGTCACAGCGGCTGGCAAGAGAGAGCTGCGTGGTCCCCCGGAACCAAACTCCTTCCAACAGAGAGCCGTGTCTCAGCAGACAAGCTTTGACAACATGGTCTCTCCCGGTTCACCCGGCAAGGTGGACATTTACCTGGAAACATCATTGATGTCACTTCAAGGAAATACATTTCTCTCTGTCTCTCTCTCTTTCTCGCATGTTTCTTATCTAACGTGTGTCTCTCTTTCTCGGCCTCCAGAGAGGGGTGTCTCAGCAGACCAGTTTCGATGGGGCTGGCCCCAGATCTCCAGCAGTCAGGGTAGGGTGGGCGAGGGGGGTCACCATCTACACCTTCTGTCTTTCTTACAAATACCCCATCACCCCTATTGGGTGCCTCTCGTTAGTGTAAGCAGTCAGCGCTTTCTGGGGGTCAGGGGTTAACTTGGCCCGCTTCCTGTGTGCCAGGGCGCCCCAGAGACCCCTGCGGTCCCCGCCCACCGCAGACACGTGCGGACCATTCAGGAGGTGCGGACAACGGTCACACGCATCACCACAGACGTGTACTACGAGGACGGGAGAGAGGTGGATCGCAAGGTCACCGAGGTGGGGACCCAGTGGACTCCCACGTCCGCTAGTTGTGTATTCATTTCGCCTCCCTGTCGGTGTGTGTGTGTGTGTGTCTCCGTGTCTTTCTTTGTCGCAGGGTTTGTGTCTGCTCTTTGTGACCACCGGTGATGCTTTATGAGATGCGTTCCGATCCGATCTCTCTCAGGAGTCCGAGGAGCCTGTGGTGGACTGCCGGGTGTTGGACAGTGACATCTCTCCCTGTCGCACCGGCAGCTCCATGACCTCTGGTGACCTGGGCGATGTTAGCTCTCTCTCCTCCAAGGCGTCCAGCCTGCAGCACAGCTCCGGGGGGAACGGCACGGCCCTCGTCCAGCCCGGACCCAACTTCATGATGCCGCCCAGCCGAGGCCCCAAATCTGCCAGGTACGGTGATGAGTCCGCCTCCGTTTGACACGGCATTCCTCATACACTTCTGACACCTTGGTTGCTGTCCCCGCACGCCGGTCTTAATAAAACGGGAGGTTCAGGACAGAAGTTCCTGGACTTTTTTCTGTTGCAAAATGTAATGCTGGGTGAGTCCTAACCCAGAATGGGATCAATGACTTCACTGGATGCCAGGTGTTGCTTTCTCCCAAACTGTACATTGGAGTTGAGTTATTGTACTTAGACGCACAACTGGTCTTTCAGTAAGAAGCAGGCACGAAGTCAGGAGCAGCCACCTGTGTACATCATTTCTGATTTCCCTGGCTAGTTTACCTCGGGCTCTGGCGTAACTACTTTCTGTTCCACAAACAGGATTCACAGAGAGGCAAAAAAAAAAAACACTTTGTTCTGAAAACTGTTAGTTACAGTTTTGTTAGTTATTTTCAGGGGTCCCTTTTTTGTTTTTAAACTACTATGGTTGTTGTTAGAGGTCATGGCCTTCATCTGTCTCTATCCTTTCTCTAACACAATGTCTTGTTCCAATTTTGTGTTATGTGTGAATGTCTGTTATCTTCTCACTGTTATTTCCCTAGAAAACAAGTCATCAGAAAGCCCGGTCAAGGAACCAAGTGTCCCGAGTGTTTAAAGAAAAATACCACCTGAAACTTGATTGAAATCCCAAGTGCTACATTATCTTTTATCCATTTATCAAATTATTTGCGTGGTATTTTTCTTTAAGTACCCTTGTAACCATAGAAACGCATATAGTTGGTCCATAATAATGCACTAACCACTTCCTCGTGCCGAACATGTACATACAGTAGACCACAGAACATTTCCACTAACCACCCCTGCCACAGCCACAACCCTCCAGTCTACCGCCCAGTGAGTTGTTCTAAGAGGCCCTAATATGCATTCATGGGCCTGTCTACAAATGGACCAGCCCACATGGCCAATGACAAGCTGTGTAGGACTTTCCTCCCAAGGAAGTCATTGCACTGATTACTGGGCGGCGTTCTCCCCCCCTCTCCTCCCCTCTCCTCTCTGTCTGCAGCCCCAGAAGGGGAGGTGGGCAGCCACAGAGGGGTCACAGAGGTCAAGTGGTGGGGTCAGAGTTCATGGAAAAAAGAGGTCAAGCAGCCCCGGGGTCGCGGGCCTTCGGCCTTCTCACGCCCCGCGGAAGGGCCAGGAGGGGAAGGCCTCCGTCTCACACAACCCCGTCCAGGTGAGCCCTGCCGGGGGACGCCACTGTGAGCGTCCGCTAACGGGCTGGGCCCCAGTGTCAGGGTCGTCATTAAGGGTTTCAGAGATGCTTAGTGACAAATTCACGAGAGGCATTAAGGGTTTTCTTGACGTTACGTCATTTTGCAGAGCCTCTCTTAAAGAGGGAATCACAATTGTTGTTACATGTGTGTTCTATCTATGCAGTCATACCCTGAACTCTGGATTTACAATATTCTACCAACTGACCTATAAGGCCAAGCACAGTTGGTGCGTGTAAAAGAAAAAAAAAAACTTTGAGTTTTTCTAAACCCTAAAGCAACATTATTCTATGGAGAACTGTAAAAACAAATTACGTGAAAGGTGATTCTATTAATCAATAAATATGTATGCAGATAAATGTAAATGTACATAGAAATTTATACAAGGATCCAAAATAGCTCTCACCATCTTCATAGTCTGAGCTCTCTGGGCTTCATTGATATGGCTGAATGTTAAATTCCGCCCCTTCATTGGCTTAAGGACTTGGAAATAAATATATAAATACATACATAGGGGAATAAATGATTGAATATGAATAGGCAAATAAATATAACTGAAACAAATAATTACGACTACAAAGAAATAGGAATTTAACCCTTTGGTTCACTGTGTAGACATTCTGCGGTCTCCCGAATTATACTCAATCCCTACTAACAATATCCTGTTTTCCATCTTCACTAATAATCTCAATGAAGCAACAACTTGCCTTATCTCTTATTGAGGATACAAAACACATAGTCAAGCTCAGTCAGTAAAAATGTATATAGAACGTGACTTGTGTCTGGTCCACTGGATGACTAATCGTTATGGTCATCCGGTATCTCAACTGGATGTGTGTTTGTATGACGTTTCCGAGCAATGATGTCGCTCTTTGCCCTGTTAACCTTGATCAGGGGGGGAGGCACAGCCGGGACTCGTGGCCAACACCTGTCCTCCTCTGAGGAGGAACCATACACCCGCCTGTGTCCCACCCCGCGCATCCCAGACACGCTCCCAAGCCACTCCTCCACGTCTCTCCTCACCACCTCCCCGGAGGAGGGCAGCCCGACCGGCAGCAGCTTGGTGGGCCTCCGCGTGGTGGCCAAGTGGTCCAGCAACGGCTACTTCTACTCCGGCAGCATCACCAAGGACCTGGGCGAGGGCCGTTTCCGGCTGCTCTTCGACGACAGCTATGAGTGCGAGGTCCCGGGCAAGGACGTCCTGCTGTGCGACCCCATCCCCGTGGGAACCGAGGTCACGGCGCTGCTGGAGGACGAGTACTTCAGCACAGGTAGGTCAGTGAGGTCAGAGCGCTGCTCGCAGGTAACCGGGAGACTTTAGCCGGAGCTCTGCCTTAGCGTCATATGGCGCTTTCGTGACGGATCCCCGGTGAAGCGTTACACCAAACCGCTCCAGGTTGATGTTAGTGGAGTGGGTTGTCAGTTTGCTTTGGTTTTTCTTTTCCTCCACAGGTCTGGTGAAGGGCCACAAGATGGAGGCTGGAGAGTTGTTCTACAGCGTGGAGAAGGAGGGCCAGACTCCGGCTGCTACGGATGCAGAGAGGAAGTGGTACAGCCGCAGCTCCGTCATCCTGACCATGGAGCAGGGCAACCGGTTGAGGGAACAGTATGGGCTGGCTCCCTACGAACCCTCCACACCCCTGGCAAAGGCCTCCGACATCAGCTTGGGTGAGACATCCAAAACGGGTTCAAAAGAAATGTCAGTCAGTGTTTTGTTGTTCCCGGTTTTGTTGTTCCCAGTAACTACTTGGTTATGGCACCCAGACGTGGCTGTTCGGGGGCAAGTGTAAGAGTCTCCTTGTTAAGTGCATTGATGTGTGTGCAGGGAGGCTGTGTGTACCGGGATGATGTCGGTTACTCATTATTTGTGACTTTGCTGTGTCCACCGCCACTGAGTGAAGTGGACTGGATTAAAGTGCTTCTCTGTGGTGCTTTTGTTCCCAGATAACCTGGTGGAGGGGAAGAGGAAGCGCAGGGGAAACGCCCAGGGGACCCCAAATCGTAGCTCAGACAGCCCCCGAACTCCCGGCCCCTCAGGAAAAAGGAAGCTGATCAGTCCCGTGGAGGACGGGGAGAGGACTCCAGCTAAGAGGGGTCGCAGGGGGGGAGGAAGACCCAGAACTGGTACGGCGACCTGGTCACCCTGAAGATGACTAGGTCTTCTGGCTCCAAACTGGTCAAGGCTGACCTCTGGCATTTAGGTTAAACCAAGCTAGTCAAGGCTGACCTCTGGCATTTAGGTTAAACCAAACTAGTCAAGGCTGACCTCTGGCATTTAGGTTAAACCAAACTGGTCAAGGCTGACCTCTGGCATTTAGGTTAAACCAAACTAGTCAAGGCTGACCTCTGGCATTTAGGTTAAATCATAATGTC
This sequence comes from Novumbra hubbsi, assembly GCA_016801125.1. Taxonomy (NCBI): domain Eukaryota; kingdom Metazoa; phylum Chordata; class Actinopteri; order Esociformes; family Umbridae; genus Novumbra; species Novumbra hubbsi. The sequence goes on from JACXGK010007698.1 coordinate 19,777, forward strand.
ATCCCAAAACCTTTTTTTTTTTTATTCTAGAACTGTAGTTCTGCAATATATTGAAATGATTTGTCTTGTTCGAAATGCAGAATTCTTAGTTCGGTGCAAATGTATATTTTATACACAATACTCATGAATTGAACTGGTTTTAAACAATATTGACATTTTTAATACATTAATGTAATTGTGAACATATTCTGTATGTTAATATGAACTGGTTTTATATGAATGCATCGCATTTTACAGTAAAGGATTTGGCTTTATTTGATCTAAAGTGTCTCGTTAGTATTTCTATAGAGTCTATATAACTAATGATCTAAAAGCCAAGCGTTTGTATCAAGACCCAGAAAGACAATGTCCATGGCCCCAGTGTGCTGCAGGGCTCCATCTTCTCCTGAAGATGAGTTGGTATGTAAATAAATACCTGCGGATACACCTGTTCTTCTGGTGTTGGTTAAATGACTGTTAAATCCTCTACGGGTTAGAGACTGCACCCTTTTACACCACACAATTGGTTTGAGTTGACGACAGACCGTGTTTAATGACCGCTGTCCATTCAATGGGAACTCAACCATATCCCCCGTGAGTAGAGGGGCCACACCGTTTCACAGCACCTGTGGTGTTCTTGGAGGGGGTTTTCGTGGTCTTCTAAGCAGTTCCTGCTAGTTTCACCAATGGTTTCCCCATCACTCCGTCTCTGTTCACACATCCGACTGCGTCTCTCTGTATACATGCGACGGTCCCTCTCCAACCTCATTCCTCTCTCTCGCAGCAGGTCAGCGGGTGGGTGTGTGTAACACGTCCGGCAGTGGTGCCGACCTCCCCAGGGACCACAGTGATCTGGTGGAGACCCACGGCCCGCTTCCCCAGAGTGCGTCTCTCTTCATGGGCTTTGCCTTCATGCTGACCGCATCGTCAGAGACGGACCGCCAGACCAACCAGCTGGTCAGCGATGGCGAGGAGGGTGAGGAGTCTACGGACATGACTTAGACCCCACCTATCTTATGCATCTGTGGAGATCTGAGAGGATCAGTTTGGTCCATGCAATATATAGTTGTGCATTAGTGTAAACCCATTTGACACTAAGTATAAGCATGTTGAAAAGTCTGAGGCAAAAGGTGGAGGAAACTACTATAACTAGAAACGATGACATGTGATGCTATTAACTGAGCGATCAGTTATAGATAGCGCTTTTTATCTGGTATGTTATTGTTAAATACTTGAATAAGAGTTACAATTCCATATCTAGCTAGCCAAGACTGTAACTATGTGTTTGAGACAAAAACATTTGGAGGGCCAAAGGGGACAGTTAATATATCCTTTTACCATGTTGTGTGAGGTTTCCTCGTGTATATTCTCTCCAACAGAGTATGTGCAGACAGCCCCTTATGACAAACGCTATACTGAGACTCAACTAGAGGCTGGGGGAGGCTTTGTCCTCCAAGACTTCAACGAGGAACAGGTATGCACAGATATTGATAGAGACATTGATAGAGATAGATATCTATATGTCCATCTATCTATCTCTATCTACTAGACAAGGCCTGTCATTTCAACTGCAGTGTAATTATATTTCTATAGGGTTACTCGTTCAAGTCCCATTTGGGCTGTTCCTAGATCTCCTCATTACATTTACACCTCATATTGCCCAGCCTGATGTGTTCTGTCCTGCGACTCCCTCTCTCTCTCTGCAGTGCAAAGCTGCCTATCAGAGCTTGCTGATTGCCGACCAGCACTGCCGAACCAGGAAGTACCTCCTGTGTGTGGCCAGCGGGGTACCGTGTGTGTCTCACATCTGGGTCAGAGACTGTTGTAAAGACGGCAAGCTGCTCAACTACAGGAACTACCTGCTACCAGCCGGGGTGGGGCCAGACGAACGCATCGTGGAATGGTGAGGACACTCCCATCTCATGCCCCAGGAATGTCCGTATAGGAACCAAAACGATGCCTTCTCTACAGATGCAAATGGAAAAGACACATGTGTTTTACTGTGTCAACACCTCAGCAGGTTTGGGCACAAGGAAACTAAAGGGTTGGTTTTGTTCCGTTATCTCGACCAGGCACCCCCGCTGCAGCCCGTTCAAGGCCCTGCGGGTCCTGCTGGTGTTCCAGGAGCCAGCGGAGCTGTGGTCCCAGCTGCTGACGATGAGCGGAGTGGCCTCTGTGAGACTGCACCAAGCCGACAAGGACGGCTCCGGTATGCAGAGGAAAAAATAAAACTATAGATGCTCGCTGGCCTCTAGCATCGTGGTTTAAACTATCACAACACAATAAAACATTTGTTTGCTTGTGGCCGGTCCTGATTCCTTGCAACAAAGTACGTCAGTAGAGTCACTGAGACATTGTAGAGGAATATACCGCTCTGGAAAGAAATTAAGAGACCACTGCACCTTTTTCTTTCCTTTCCAATAAAGCTGAAAAGAAACATTTAGTGAGGAACAGAAGGGTTCAATTTAAGAGTGACTGAAAAGGTGCAGTGGTCTTTTACTTGTTTCCAGAGCTGTAGAGAAACAGTTCATAACGTCTTCATTTGTTTGTTTCCAGACATTCCTAAGGGCAAGTTCGACGTGGTGGTCACAGACCGCAACTGTCCCCCATTGGTCCTGAAGAGTGCGACATCACAGGAAGTGCCGACGGTGTCACCCGAGTGGCTAATCCACAGTCTGATCTCTGGGCAGTGCCTGGAGTACCATGGCAACCCTGAATATCGTCATGACTACTCAGCCCCACCCTTATCCTAATTCGAGCCCGCCTCTAGGCGCACTAAGGTTAGTTATAGGTAGAGGATGTCCTTAACATCAGATCTAGGATCAGTTTCAAACACAATCTGTACTCAAACCATTAGGAGGGGTTGCATTTTTTTAACCTTTCAGTGTTTAGAAGAAACTTGTACCTACTCCCACTAGAGACACCATGAACCATATTACCTGTACTGAGTCAGTTCCATTGCATGTCTCTGCTACTGTATATAGTTTTATCCTGTCTGTTTTTATGAAATAAACTGTGACAAATAGTTCCTTCTAATGTTTTGTCTGTTTTTTTATGAAAGGGTACACATTATTGATACAGTATTTACAATACACAACATGGGGGGGAGCATGGTCTGTTGGAAGTCATACAACTTAGCCACAGATCTGGGACCAGGCTTGTGAAGCTTAACAAGCACAAGAAAATAAGGAATCTCCATGGGAACAATGAGGTTATTAAAAGACAACATGGTGCTACGCAACATTTGGCTTGTGTCCATACAGATCCTTCAAGTCCTCAGATCTGACGATGTCTAGAAATGGTCAACTTCTCCGTCTATAAACTGCAAATAAAGGCAAAGGGACATGGGTCAGTAATGATGGATGTGACTGGTCAACTTTAATAATCTGTTCCAAAAGATTCCCACAAATCCAGATCATGTCTCAATGTAATCAATGTTAAAACCAATTTGCTCCCCAGGGTTTTTGTGTTTTTGGAGACAAATGCCCATATTTCAGTGAATGTATCCCAGGGGCCCCAGAACGCTGTACAATATGTGGTGTAGTCCGCTCCCACTTCTCACCTGCCCAGAGTGCCCCCTGACTGGGTGTAGTACTTGTTGTAGTCTAACCTCAGCAGCAGCTGAGCCAGGTCAGAATTGATCTGATGATTTCGGACGCTTGACAGGATTTTGAAAAGCAAGAAGGACTGACGACTAAAACCCTAAAATGACAAGAGGATGTACTTCACCTTATATGTTTTCGCACCAAAGACTGAACCCGTAATGAGTGTATTAACAGAGATGATATAGATAGTTTACTAATATAGGTTCCGCAATGGGTGAAAGTCTAAAGTTACCAGTACCAGCAGTTGGAGAGCCTCACCTTGACTAAGATGTCCAGTTGGGCTGTTCCTCTTTCGTCCAGTGGAGCGACGTTCTGGCTGACCAACGAGCAGAAGTTGTGACATAGCTCCAGGATCTCATTCAGACAGTGGAACACCTGCAGAGGAAGACATTCAGTGGGAGCTGAAACAGGCTGTTGTTGTCGTTAATTGACAAGCGCGAGACCCAATTTAAGATGTCTTTCATTACAGTCACTTTGTAATGACCTGGTAGGCGTTCACCTTCTCAAGAATCCCAATCAATCTATTACAGCGTTCATCATAACATGACTGCAACAAAGCTGACCCTGAAGTGGCCTCCACTGCGTACTACAGCACTGTATTCACGTCAGTCTTAACCAATAGAGAAGGCTGACCGGCTTGAGCAGGATGAAGGACTGCGCCAGCAGATTGCTGAGAAAGTGGTCGTGGGCCAATCGGATGCTCTCAAAGTCTCTGGTGGAGTTGATCTGCTGCAGCAGCTGAGAAAACTGAGACTCCAGCACGTCTACCTGGGAACGAGGGAGGAGTACAAAACACACCGTTGGATATACTGGACCGACAACAACTTCATTGATTGATTGATTCTATACGTATACACTTGTGCTGCCTTAGAGTTGACTATAGAGCATTCTATACGTATACACTTGTGCTGCCTTAGAGTTGACTATAGAGCATTCTATACGTATACACTTGTGCTGCCTTAGAGTTGACTATAGAGCATTCTATACGTATACACTTGTGCTGTCTTAGAGTTGACTATAGAGCATTCTATACGTATACACTTGTGCTGCCTTAGAGTTGACTATAGAGCATTCTATACGTATACACTTGTGCTGTCTTAGAGTTGACTAT
>JACXGK010007699.1:8256-24513 GCA_016801125.1 Novumbra hubbsi
CCCCCCCCCCCCCCCCACACCCTTCACAGGAAGCACAAGGGCCAGTGAACATTGGAGGAACATGTGTGAGAGTGCCTTCTGATTGGTCAATTGCCAATGTAACATTCTCCAAAACCGATCCACAGTTTAAAAATCTAAATGGATGCGTGGGGGGATGGAGAGAGGAAATGGAACAACATTAGAAACGAGGAGGAATCAGGGGGGTGAAGATGTCCTCTTTTATAAACATTCAAAGAAAAACAACAGTCTTCCAGCTTTGCCCAGAGGCTTGGGGCCATGGGTTCAGAGACCAGAGAAGAGGAGCTCTCCCAAGATGCACAGGGTTTGAGTACCCAGACTTCCATGTTCCAGCTTCTCTCCACATCCAGCCGGTTAAGAGTTTTGTTCTTCTAGCTGGCTCTGCATTGGGGGATGGGGATATGTGTGAGTTTGTTGACGTTATTCCAGGGGGGGAGATGTGAAGCCCGCCTGGTCTATTTCCTTGTAACAGTGGTCGAATAAAAGCAGTATCTTCTGGTCTGATCCTCCATGTTCCTAGACCTAGGATCAGCCTTGGGGGTTCTGAGTCCAGATAGCAGATCCATATAGCTCATGTTACCTCACCCAAAGATACCATATCTGTCTATTGTCAGCCTCTTCAATACCTCTCCCAAAGATACCCTGTCTGTCTACAGTCAGTTCCTCTCAAACCACACCCAAAGATACCCTGTCTGTCTACAGTCAGTTCCTCCCATACCACACCCAAAGATACCCGGTCTGTCTACAGTCAGTTCCTCTCATACCACACCCAAAGATACCCTGTCTGTCTACAGTCAGTTCCTCCCATACCACACCCAAATATACCCTGTCTGTCTACAGTCAGTTCCTCCCATACCACACCCAAAGATACCCTGTCTGTCTACAGTCAGTTCCTCCCATACCACACCCAAAGATACCCGGTCTGTCTACAGTCAGTTCCTCCCATACCACACCCAAAGATACCCTGTCTGTCTACAGTCAGTTCCTCTCATACCACACCCAAAGATACCCTGTCTGTCTACAGTCAGCAGTTTCAAGGTCCCTTATGATTAGTGAGGGAACAGAAGAATGGCGGTATGGTCACAGAGGTCCATCGGCCCGGCCGGCCACACTGGGCTGTCCAAATGAGGCTACCAGGAGACAGTGGTGTGTGTTTGTGGGTGGGACTAGATGAGATCTGGGAGGACACGTTGTCCTAGAGCCTCAAAAGTCCATCTTTCCCACCTCCACCCCTGTGTAGTAGTGTGTGTGTTTATCTTAAAAACAATGGGGTTGGTAACCCCCTCTCCCAAACAACCCCCTCTTCCACTCTCCCAAAATCGGTCTCTCCCTACATGAACTTTCTCTTCCTCACCCACCCCCTCCCCCCCACCCGTATCCCAATCCAGCCCCTCTGCTGTTTCTTTCCTTTGCCGCTCAAATCCACTCTTTCTCCCTTTGTCTTTCTGTCCACCCCATCATCTTCTCCATGCATGTTCCTCTCCAATGCCCCCCCCCCCTTTCCTTCCATTCCAGGTTCACAGCATGTGTTGTTCTGTGGGAGGCGGGTGGGGGTGCAGCGAGGGCATCAGGGCCTGGACAGGAGACTGCGGGGTGTGAGCGGGGGAGTGGGGTGGGGAATGCTGGATATGGGTAAAGGGCGGCCCGTAGTGGGGGATGACAGGCGGCGTAGCGGGCATGACGTAGGGGGCCGGGGCGGGCGTGACACTCGGAGAGTTGAAGACCAGGGCGGAGTAGGCAGAGGTCCCCCCGTGGGAGGACAGGGTGGAGGTGGGGGAGGCGTGCCCGCTGGGCGTATCAGACAGGGGCTGATTGTAGAAGAAGAAAGCACACTGGTGGATGAAGGACTCGATGATTGTCTGGTAGGTCCGCGTGGCCGTCAGGGCGTCCATGGTGGTGAAGTCCGGCCGCATCAGCGTGGGCCAGAAGCAGATGGACAGGTTCTCGCTGGTCATCAGGTTCAACCGATTGTTTTGGCTCACCCTGAAAGAGGGAGGACGCGGGAGGGTGAAGGAGAACTCAGAGGAACGGAAACCACAGTGGCTACGAAATCCTAGACGAACACCGGTTGCACTCGGCAACGCCGAAGCGCTCGTGCTTTATCGTATTCGAATTCAAACGGGGCCAAATCAATGGAGCAAGGGGCGTGGCTGACCGGGTCAAAGGTCGTCATGCAGCGATTGTGGTCAGCCGGTATGACTGGCCGGTCTTACTTGTTCAAGTGGCTGATGACGTATTTGAAGACGTCGTAGTTCTCCCGGGGGAAGCGCCGCAGGACATCCTTCATGGCCTGGACCCGCTGATCCCTATCGTTGATTTCTAATTGGACGGCAGGAAAAAGGGGAGGTTAGAGAGGACGAATGAAAGATAAACACACATATGACCAAGAGACAAACCCGGGCACAGGTCACACCATATTGTGGGGTGGGGAGGGGGGTGTGGGGGGGCACTCACTGATCCCAGCAAAGAGTCAGAGGGAGACATAATTCCATCAAAGTTAATCCTAAATCCATTCTACTCCGTTGCCCGAAGTGATCAAGAAGGTTCACTAGGGAGGGCAGCAGAACTGCACTACACCATTAAAACTAGACAGGCTTAAGGAAATATAGTATATCACCCAGATTAGAACGGTTGTTATTAGGCTTTGAGTTCTCTCTGTCCCACCCACATTTTGGACATCAACACAGCGAGATTCCATTGTACCCTCCATCACAGCGGATTGGTAGAACATTGCCTGAAAATATTTGAATGCTAACTTCTAGTTTAAGGCAAAATGTTAACAGTAAAACAGGTTGCTACCGGAAATTGTGCAGATCAATATGTCCTCAACAAGACCTGGTCAAGATGTAACACCCGTAAATAACCAGACCAGTGCTTGTGCCCTGGCTTCTACCCCGTCAACTCCCATGCCTGGCTCTTTTATTTTGTTGTGGAGCAAAATAGTTCGCCAATACCATGTAGACCTACTGCTTGGTGACTTTGTATATGGAAACATTTGGTGTATTCAGAAAGGTAAGCAGGTAAATCTATGGCCAATGATGCTTGGCTAAACTTTATCCTAAATCTTCACAACAACGTATTACAAAAAGCAATGAGTGTGAGAAATCTGTTTGCTCTTCATGTAAGTATTAATGGAGTCGTCGGCATGTCTGAACAAGAGCCCCTGTAATCAATTACTACACCCCAGAACCACCCCCCCCAGCCCCATGTCTTACTGAAGGCCTCCACCAGCTCGATCTGATGGCTGTAGGGCACCAGGGGTTCAGGTAGCTCAGAGAAGAAGGCCTTCATGGCTCCAGCCACCGTATTGATAGTAAAGTCCTTCTCCACCAAGTCCAGGTTATGGTCTATCGCAGGGAGACACAAGAAAACAGGCAGAAAGAGAAACGAACACACAAACATGTAAAGACAGATGAGAGAGAGAAAGGAAATTCATTAGAAAGAATCAAAATGGCTTTTATTGGCTAGGTACATTGAAGCATACCCAGAGATTTAAATGGTTAACAGGTACTGCTAGTGGTAGACCACAAATAGAAACAGAATAAAAGATGACTCAAACTACATGCACAAAACACACCCATTTTCCATGGAGCATGGGTATGAAGAGGTAGAAAAGGCTGGGGAAATAAGACTCGTGAAACAGCCCAGATTCATTGATAAGCATTGGTCCCAAGTCTGTACTAAACCCAGTGCTGAGTCCTATAAATGTTGTGGTCAACTTGGTCCAGGCCTTAGGGTTCTGAACAACTGGTCACCTCTTTTGATTACCTCAGCCAGAATCAAAACCTCTGATTTCAGATACAAGTAACATTTGAACTAGGCCTGTGAGTGTCTGTAGGTAGAGTCTGTGGGCAGAGAAGATGGTCTGGGTCCCATTGGGTTTGGAGTTTGGTCAGAGAAATTGGTCTGGGTCCCATTGTGTTTAGAGACTGTGGTCAGTGGAGATGGTCTGGGTCCCATTGTGTTTAGAGTCTGTGGTCAGTGGAGATGGTCTGGGTCCCATTGTGTTTAGAGTCTGTGGTCAGAAAAGATGGTCTGGGTCCCATTGTGTTTAGAGTCTGTGGTCAGAGGAGATGGTCTGGGTCCCATTGTGTTTAGAGTCTGTGGTCAGAAAAGATGGTCTGGGTCCCATTGTGTTTAGAGTCTGTGGTCAGAGGAGATGGTCTGGGTCCCATTGTGTTTAGAGTCTGTGGTCAGTGGAGATTGTCAGGTTCCGGTTTCTCACCCTGGTCAAACTGTCTCATCATACTCTCCATCTCTGCCTTGTTCCCGCTCACCCTGTAAAGCCCCTCAGTGGTGATACCTGAGTCATGGAGAGAAAGGGTGGGAGAGAAAATTAAATACATTTCACATATAAGTAATAATAAATGAGCTGTCTGTTTCCACTGTATTCTCTCAGTAGAATCCCTATAGTTTATTGAACCCGTTTGACCAATTACAGAACGAGAGGTAATAAAATCCAGGGACATGGAGATGAACACCATACCTGGACCAGAACCAGACTCCCTGATCACACATGGGGACAGGACCTACCTGAAGAGGGCAGCATTCCCTCCTCAATCAGCCCCCCCAGAAAGAACTACTATGGCAATGGGTCTCAACTTCAGAAACTCAAGTCACACATTAGGCCTGTCCATGATAGAGTTTCAGGGGAGCCCCCACGTTATGAACAACTACAGCTCAACACTAGGCAGTAGTACAGTAGACAACCACTGGCCGTAACGCAGTCTCTTAAAGGGTTCACGGTCAGCCCTTTAACACTGCCTTAAGACGAAAGCAAAATCATAGTCTACTTGAACAGGGAAATATTTAGCCACACTCAGCAAGCTGCTTGATGTGAGGAAACGCTAAGATGAAAGGACGAGAGTGTAGAAAACTACAAAAGTATTGATAAAAACAAATGAAATCTCAACTAGAACTTAATTGATCCAATATTTCTTAGCTAACAGTAGATGTATAAACATAGCAGGAGAAAGCGTGAATGCTACAGATATCAGCAAACGGATTACGGATGACGGATTTTAAAAAATAATGGAGAAAGAATGAAGAATGGTTTGAGTATGTTAAAAAATATAAAAAAAATACAATAAGACCAACACAGGGAAAACTATTTCAGAAACCAGATCAATGTGATTGAAAAATCCATGTAAATATATTACTTCTGAAAAACTGAAAAGCACAGAAAAACAGCAACACAAAGCGCTGGGTATCGAAAATGGAAATGGAAAATCACTTCAACAACCTCTTAAGCCATTAAACAAAGAATCAACAGCAAAAAAAAAGGCAATTCATGACACAGTTTCGTGAGACCTTAAACATGTATATGTTTATAGGTAGCAGCAATACCATTGATATAGCTAGCAGTACTACCTCTCATAAACAGTAACTAACTAGCATTAATTTAGTTTAAGTATCTTTGCTACGATGTTTACCCCCAAGTTTTATTTGAAGTGACTATGACTAACTTGCTGGCGTATGCTATCTTTCGTTACTCTTAGTATATACCAATATACAAAACCCCATAGCTAGTTGTAAAATGTCACGACCATGATTTGCTTAACAAATAAATTCAACAACATCTGGATAATTTACAGATTATTTTTTTTACGATTTGTTTTATGTTTGTGTGTCAGTTGACATTCCTCAATGCGTAAACGAGATTTTATTTTGGCTACAATTTAAAAAAACACACATTCAAACTGGCTGAGGATAAACTCGATATTTTTCCAAGATCTGTCATCTTCCCCAATATCTGGAAACCAAAGTCTGACAACTCCAATCCGCAAAGTGTCAGAAAATTTAACCCCAATAATTACTTGAGAAACTGTGTCAACAGAAACCTCAGGAAAATCCTCTGCAGTATCATCAGCAGCAGACTCCAACATTTCCTCAGTGAAAACAATTTCCTCAGCAAATGTCAAATTGGCTACTTACCAAAATAACAACAGGCCACGGTACTGCACACACTAATTGAAGAAAAAAGCTTCTGAAGCTTCTTGGCATAAGGGCCTGCTGCATTGCGAAGCAGTGCAATAAGCACAATGTATGCTTCCATGGATGCACAGCAATTCATTCATGTAAAAATGTAATTAATTCATGTAAAGACTAGCTCTAAATCAAAGTTATTGCGCCACTTGACGGGACACTCAGAGAGAGGTTACTTAGTCGGCAGGTAACGACTTAACTTTGCTAATTAGCTAACATGACATGGTTGTGTGAGCCAACTAGCGCAATTACTGTTGCGGAAACATTGATAGCCAGCTAACGTTCGTATTCTCACTGAATGTAAAAACAACAGGGAGAATGCACACTGATTTGACTGTTGACAATGTCCAGCTGGCTGTCTGAATTAAGTTATGGCCTTAGGGTAGTTAACGTTTGCCAAAACTGCCCAATGCTACAGTATTGCAGATAGCTAGCCCTTTTAGCTACCAGTACCTAGCCAGAAGATATTTTGCGAAAGTGAAAACGGTGTACAATCTCCGGATGTTTTTACATTCAGTTAGACGCTTAACGTTAGTTGTCTTCGGAATGTTTCTAAAATGTGCTCTTTAGTTATAGTTTCTAATAGCTAGCTAACACATCTAACCATATGCTTCCAATACAGAACGTTAAGCGCTGTTCGCCATCGATAACCCATGTAATAACCACGGCTAATGGCATATAATATAGTATTCTCTTCTATATCAGAAAATGCCAGATCCTTTTGTAGTACCCATAATCATTTGGGCTGACCCCAGCCTCAACATAATCATACCTCAATTAAACGTGAAATGCATGTTTACCATGTCTCCCTTGGCATTAAATGATATGTAGTACAATCTAGCAAATACTAGTGGGTTGGCAATTAACAGATTTGTGAAAGTAAGGATGGGCTAAGAAAGAAAGAGATAGCTGTGACGGATGCCCAGTGCAGCATTGACATGTAATTCAAGGCAGGGATACAGCTTTATTGCCAGGTACACCCTCGTCAACTAGCAATAACGAGGCAGTCATAAAGAACTGAGGCAGTCATAAAGAACCGAGACAGTAATAATGGACTTCATTATTGGATGCAGCCTCACCCTGTCTACTGTGGAGAACAGTAGGTTCAGACATTTCCTGTCCGTCAACAGCCTGTGACAGTTATAACATTAAGCTGAAATTACCTTATATTGGTTGCTACAATGCTACAAATACGAAGAAAGCATTTATACAGTGTTTCCCAGCAACAGCAGCAAATGATTTGGATGACCCCACCATAAGGAAGGACATTGAAGAGGCCATTGCAGACATGGAGAGCAGCCACCCACACCACACCTGCAGTGACTTGCATATACCCTAACCCACACTCTAACCCCAGACTGTTCTATAAATCACTAGAACACCAAAGAGGAGGAACCAACAGCCTACACCACCAGACTGTTCTATAAATCACTAGAACACCAAAGAGGAGGAACCAACAGCCTACACCACCAAACTGTTCTATAAATCACTAGAACACCAAAGAGGAGGAACCAACAGCCTACACCACCAGACTGTTCTATAAATCACTAGAACACCAAAGAGGAGGAACCAACAGCCTACACCACCAGACTGTTCTATAAATCACAAGACCAACAAGTGGGCTGAAACCTCCACAGTAGGAGCAGAGGTCCTCCGCTGCCTCCTTCTGACACAGAACAGGACTGCCTGGATTTCTGAAGGAGCCATAAAGGTTCGACTTTCCCAGGTTCCATCAGCTGGCAATGCGGCAGTTGTCTGTACCAGCCACCAGCGCATCAGTAGAACAGGTGTTCAGCGGCTACGATTGAAAGTGTTCTGCTGAAGGTAGGAGATAAAACATCCACACCTGCTGACAAATGTTCCTGCTTTGTCTGACAGTTCTGTTATTTATGAATGTAAAATCAGTGTTTACCTGAATCCCATCAAATAAAAGCTGAGAATCAATACCACAACAGTAATTGTTAATTTTTAAATCAAAACATGAGTCAAAAGAAGTAGAAATGCTTCAGTGTCACCAATCATTCTACTTGATGAATAATCCTCGGGGGCTGAGTGTACTCTTGGGGTTACTGCAGGTCAACATACATAATGAACTCATGACCTCCGGCCCCATGTGTTCATCCTTCCCCTCCCACTCCTATTCACTTATCATCCTCTCATCTCTATGGAATCCTTACCACAGACATGGAGGAAAACGAGGGTGTGGATGGAGAGAGAGGGAGGAAGAGTGCAGGGGTAAGGGAAGGGGTGAGAGAAAGGGGGAGAAGGCGTGGTGTTGGGGATTGGGTAAGAGCAGGAGGTTAGGGAATGGGTGAGAGAGAAGGGGGTTAGGGAATGGGTGAGAGCGAAAAGAGGGCCAAATCCAGAGACAAAGTAAGGCAGTTGGAAATGAGAAGACTCAGTCAAGACGAGCAGCATCGATCCCCTCCTCCTGCCGATCAATAATCAACAAAAGCTTTTATAGGCACTCCAGGGGAACAGGGGATGGAGTTAGAGTGGTGTGGGGAAAGGGTGAACAGGATGAGAGATATGCAACGAAAAGTGTGTGGAGAGAGAGAGATTAGCAAGAAGAATAAAAGACGACGAGAGAGATACTTTATAATGACATACCGCAATCCTGTGTTTTTGATCCATGGCTTCTTACAAAAATGTGTGTGTGGGGGGACTAAAGCGGCCCCAGCGGGACTCACACCCACAACCCTAGAATTCTACTGCCACACTGTCAACCAGAGCAAGGCAGAAGAACAATTAGGAAGCTAGGAGAGAGGATGGGATAGGGGAGAGAGAAACAGAGATGAGGAAGGGATAGGGGGGGAGAGAAACAGAGAGGAGGAAGGGATAGGGGAGAGAGAAACAGTCAGGAGGAAGGGATAGGGGGGAGAGAAACAGAGGAGGAAGGGATAGGGGGAGAGAGAAACAGAGAGGAGGAAGGGATATGGGAGAGAGAGAAGGAAGGAATAGGGGGGAGAGAGAAACAGAGGAGGAAGGGATAGGGGAGAGAGAGAAAGAAACATTTTAGGAGAGAGAAACAGGAGGAAGGGATAGGGGAGAGAGGGAATGAAGGAATAGGGGGAAAGAAACAGGAGGAGGATGAAGGGATAGGGGAGAGAGAAACAGAGAGGAGGAAGGGATATGGGGGAGAGAGAAGGAAGGAATAGGGAGAGAGAAACAGAGAGGAGGAAGGGATAGGGGAGAGAGAAACAGAGAGGAGGAAGGGATAGGGGGGGAGAGAGTGCAAATGCAGAGGCCAGAGAGTGTAATGTAGAGGTCAACTCCCATCACCCTCTTTGTTCTCAGAGCAGCTCTGGACTCGTTTCCTTTCCTCTGCAGAGACCAGGGTCAAACCAAACACTAGCACTTCCTGTGTATGGGTCATCTTCATCCTGTCTGAGCCACCATCTCCGGCTTCCACAGGACAAGCACACCTCATCTGAAAATCATTCCATTTATTTAGCCCACCTCTTTCCCAGTCGGCTTCCATCTGCAGTACCAGATAGCATCAACAAAAACATCAAACATAAGCATAAAACTGACAGGATGAGAATGCATTAACAGCGATTTCTGTTCTCTGCACTCAGTCATGGTTACAATTCATCAAAAGCTCATTTAAAAGTACGATGTTGATAACTGAACGACTTTTACGTTGCACAAAGTTGCAAAGACAGCCGGACAGACAGACACACCCACACAAAATGGTGGGGTGGTTGGCTCCGGAGACGTGTCGGGCCACCGTTTTCTGATGGAGGTCAGAAGGATCTTCAGCCCAGATGTGTGTTTTTTTTCTCAGGGTCCGGTTGCCATCGGCGACAGGCAGCCGTTTTCATAGGTCACTCTGAAGACAAGCCATCACTGGCTGCTGCCCTTTACGTCGGCATGGAGCCGCCAGAACGAGGAGGCGTGTGCACGCATGCTAATGCACATTTATCATCTCTACACCCACAAGGAGGACAGCCATCAACTCACGGAGTAGAAACACAAACAATACTCTAGCAACTGGGCAGAGACAAAGAGGGAAAAGAGAGAAGGGGCCACACCAGTGGTGCCAAATCATCTGTAGTTTCCTCTGTCTTTTATACGGGGAAACTACTTGCAATGTTGCACATTGCTAACAACATAATACTTCAAATTAAATGATCCCTTTAAAAACATTTGAGTGTGTACATTTTATTTAGAAAGGCAAAACCTAAATTTAGTCATGTACTATTTCTTCCTATTGCATTTGCTATACAGGTTTTTTTCTCCTGCCAATTTTTTTAGTTCAAATGTTAATAAAATACAAATTTAGAAACTTGTGTGCGTGTATAACATTTATTTGGAATTTCCCATTTACTTTTATTTTCACTTTTGATAGTCACTTGTCATCCATAGACACTGAATTGGTAAGTGCCGTTTCATCCAGGATTTTTGGGAAAGCCCACACAGGAATATTTAGAGTGAAAAAGACTTGTGTTACACGGACAATTGAAATTTTACCAGGATGTGTTTAGGGGAGGAGTGGGCAGCTGGGACAATATGGAAGGGTGTGTATTTTGGGTGTAAGGGAAGGATGTAGATCCCCTCCATAATATCACATATCCCCCAACATGCCTGGATGTGTTAGGAGCTGGTCAAAGGGGTCATCACCTGCATTATCTCCTGCTTCACATTCAACAATGCACACAAACACACAACTAACACCCACAAAATACTATACAAGTGGCACTCGCCTGTTGTACACTCGTTGTAGTGTGAGTTATGAGGAGCTATCGTCATTCATTTATTTTTAGTAGTAGAAGACCAAGTATTTTTGTAAGAAGTTAATTGTAAAGTCGGTGCCCAGACATACAGCCTAAATTTGCAGGTGGAGCGGAAAAATATTGCAAACCTCATTATCCAAAAAGAAAAGAAAGTCCTGAGCAATTTCATTTAAATATGCATTTGCTTAATTGGCTAACTCTACCAATCAATCATCATTCTTCCTCATGGGTCTTGTAACAGCATGATGTAATGTTATTGTGTGACAGCTGAATGTACCACACAGCAGAGCTGTCTCCATAGATACTGCACTGACTCAGGGCAAAACAATGCAGTTCCTGCTTCACCCCGATCATTATAATAAAACTCTGTTAGTACAATGGCTAGCAAGCTAACAGCAGGAATACTGCATTTAGTGTTGTATGCCATTTGTGGTTTTGCTTCTCTGTTGTAATATTAAGCTGCTGGCAAAGGCTGGACTGATGTCACAGACAAATTGTTTAGGTACATGATCAAACGGCACAAACACTGCTCTATTTGGTGCCACGCCTATCAGTATTGCGATGAACTGAAATCAAAAGATGACAAAAATGTAACTCAATAAGGTTAATCCCATAGCATGATGGAGGATAGGGACACTCCCATAGGAGGACAGGGACACTCCCATGGGAGGACAGGGACACTCCCATGGGAGGACAGGGACACTCCCATGGGAGGACAGGGACACTCCCATAATAGGACAGGGACACTCCCATAGGAGGACAGGGCCACTCCCATAGGAGGACAGGGACACTCCCATTGGAGGATAGGGCCACTCCCATTGGAGGATAGGGTCACACTTACACTTTGAATAGTCTTAGTGAATAGCCTCCACTGTGTACAACAGGGGAGTTCATTTAACAGAAGTAACATTACAACCATTATTATGTAATAGCTTAAATTGCTAGATAAGAGGCTTTGAATGCCATGTCATAATGAACTATAAAAGGAATTCTACTGTCAAAAACAAGCCTAAGATGGCCTCCATGACCTACAAAATTGGACAGCACATCCAAGTTTGTGTCAGTGTGCCTTAGCCGGTAGGTCAGTTGCTAGCAAATGGCACTTGCTACACTAAAGTTGTGGATTTGATTCCCAAGGGTATGAAACATGTATTCAGAACTCTGACCAGTTCTCTCATATTACTGAATTTCAAATGTTACAATGTCTCATTCTGCTTCATATTTTATTGTTCACTGAAACTCAAAATTACTGTAAAATACCCAAACTGCACCAGGTTTCAGTAATCAGTTCCAACCACAAACAGTGTGAAAAGACAACTGAAACATTGGTGAACTTTTCCTGTCTTCTGTATGATAAACATGTGAATGCACTTCTGTTGCATTCCTTTACGAAGGGTTCTGTGTTGTGTGTGTGTGTGTGTGTTATAGGTGTGGTGTGTGTGTTGTAGGTGTGGTGTGTGTGATGTAGGTGTGGTGTGTGTGTGTTGTAGGTTTGATGTGTGTGAGTGGCGGCTCCCTCCAGGTGATCAACGAGAAAAGCTGAGACCAATGAGTGTCCAAATTTCGTGCCCAGTGATATTGATTTGAAGAAGCAAAATGACCCCTACTTCACTGACTCGGAACACAGAGGGAAAAACAGAAGTCACTGTGAGCTGTGTTAAATTTAAAAACAAAGCTTTATTTCTCATTACATTGTGATTGATGCTTAACCCAGAGAGAGGCTTTCTTTTCCTGATGTCATCATAAAAAAAAAAACATATGATACACACAAAATGTATTGTGTAAAAAGCTGAAATGTACAACCAAACACATGGCTCCCTGACACACACTGAGATGACAACAATGAAAACAGAACAATTGTACTCCCTTTTTCAGTTTATCCTGGCAAACGTTCCTTCGTATATTTATATTATCATGTTGTTGCGATTAATGTGTAAAATACCAGTCCCACTATTTTTATAATTGATTATTGGTCTGATCATTAATTACATGTATACTTTGACAATAGAAGTAAGCTGATTTCTGTGTCAATAAACTCTATAGAATTGAGAGGGGGAGATGGTGAGAGAGAAAGAGAGAGGGAGAGAGAAAAGGGGGAGAATCAACTGGAGCAGAGCAGACAGGAAATGGTGGATTAGGTGAGAAGAGGGGGAGGGAGGAAACTAAGGAGGTAGAGAGTGTGTGTGTAGTGTGTGTTTGTGTGAATGTTTTACAGTCTTACAGGAGAAAAACAAGTAAAATCATGCAGCGCCAGGACATTTGGCCAATCCTCACTTTAACATTAAGCTTTACCGGACATTGGCTTAAGTTTAGGGTAAGCATCAGCCGTGTGGTGCATGAACCCCAAACAACGTCCAGGCGTTTAACTTGGACTTAATTATCTATTTATTGCTCACAAATACTATATGTTTCTTGCATCCAGGCAAAACATCGTTTTTAATCTCATATTTTGGTAGCCTGACCATATCTTTGCCCCTGCTACACTTCCTGCAGACCACTATGGCCACACATCTGTACCCTCCATTACCCTCCTGTATCAATGCAGTCACATTCCAGGCTACTGTAACCACCCTGATTCTACCAATGTGTAATACACCAATCCAAATAAAACAAACATTGCTCGTAGAGTTAGGTTACGGTAGGTTTTAAGGTCATGTTAAGGGAAAACATGTTTTAGAAGTACTGAATTGCAGGTCCCCTGACGTGTGTGTGTGTGTGACACAACTCTGCCCCCAGTGGTGGATAAATGCACTGGCCGAGGATGGCTGCAAACCCCCTCCTGGAGACTTTACTGGAGTGTGCGTCATGATATACCTGCCTCCTATGGTCACACATGGCATAACAGAGAATTTAAATACTGAATGGGCACGGTTTCCTCAGATGTTGGACATTATCACCCTGGCATCCTCACAACCACAATAAAGACTGTGCTCTGGGTTTTTACATTTTACAACGAATGCTCTCATTTGGGTCATGGAATCCCTTTCCTGCTAGAAAATCAAACGTGTTCCATGTAGGACCACCTGTCACCTTACCTCCACTAACCACACACACACAAATGCCAGCTGGTGCCAGGCTGAGTGGCTGGCAGGCTTGTGTGCCCAGGGCACTGAGGTGGCAGCAGTGCCAGCAGGGTCAACAGGACACAGGCCCATATATGGACCCAAGCCATAAAGGGAGAGGGGGAGAGCACCCAGGTCACAGGGAGAGGTAGAGGGGAAGAACACCCAGGTCACAGGGAGAGAGCACCCAAGCCACAGAGGTAGAGGGGGAGAGCACCCAGGCCACAGGGGGAGGTAGAGGGGGAGAGCACCCAGGCCACAGGGAGAGGTAGAGGGGGAGAGCACCCAGGCCACAGGGAGAGAGCACCCAAGCCACAGAGGGAGAGGGGGAGAGCACCCAGGTCACAGGGAGAAGTAGAGGGGGAGAGCACCCAGGTAACAGGGAGAGGTAGAGGGGGAGAGCACCCGCCACAACCACTACTAGTGCCATCAGAACCAATCCACCAGAACACCACACCACTACTAGTGCCATCAGGACCACGCCACCAGAACATGGCACCGGTCCAAAGTAATGTCCTAAATAGAGGGTTGGGTGGTGTTTTGGAAGCAGCCATGGCATTAACACCTCTCCTAGCTACACAGGCCAACATCAACAGCAGAACACCTCCAGCAGAGAAACAGACTGACAAATAGCGAGAGAGACATCCAGACAGACAGCTCTCTTATCACAGGAGCAGGCCCCGTTCTAATTTAGGTAGAACCACAGAGCGTTCCCAGAGGGAGAACCACTGTCCCTCCAGACATCGCCGATAAAACACTGACTGAGAGAGCTGAATAGAAACACAGAGAATGGAGAAATGGAAATGTAGAGGCTTGTGGACTGAATAGGAAAATGTGAGTGAGTGATGTGTAACCTTGGCACAGGGATATGAGGGAGAAACACACCCTGTATAGGAGTGTACACCGCCTATCCACCATAGCATTTCCATTCTCAATTGCCCCACTAATCAATAGCATCCATTCAGAACAACAGATCCTTTGTGTATAGTACGTTTGGGAAGGCAGTTGCCAGGGCCGGCAGCAAAAGACAGATGTTGTCATGGTTACTTTATCTTTAACCAGGCTTCTGTCCCCACAAAAATGAAAACCTCGCAGAGACTTTTTTTTCCACTCACCTGTCGCCTCGAGATATCGTATGCACTTCTCGATGAAGACTGGGATGGGTCTGTCGGACGTCACCACGTTGACCAGTGGCACGCCGAAGTAGTTGCTTTCTACTTTGGATATGGAGTGCCTGGGCTTGGGACGTGGTTTCTGAGACGAGATGTGGGAGAGAGAAGAAAGTGAGCAGTGGTCCCTTCGCTATCCATCACGCGGCTTTTAGACTAGAGAAACATGGACGTCCGACAGGGACATTCAGCACATGTTAATCCATCCCCAAGGGCCTCTACTGTATCATTCAGCTGTTGCACAACAACACAGCTGTCCGCTCCTTCAACCGAATTATTTTACAGGGCCGAGATGAGAAATCACACATTCCTGTCTTTAGCTGTGAGTGACACGCATCTCCATTCCCCTTTTCACCTCTCGGGGTCTTCATGCCGTTCCAGAGGTAGTGCCTACAGGCAGCCTAGTGGCTAGAACGTCTGGCTGGTAAACAAACAGGTGCTAGATCCAGTGCCAGGAACGGCAAGGTGAAAATAGATCTGTTGTTCTATTCATAAGAAAGATCCATTTGACCCCACTACCTCCCGGGCTCTAATCGTGGCTTTCGCCTTAAAACTCCACATATCAGAGGGCTTGTGTTATACGTAAAAGAGGGCTTGTGTTATACGTAAAAGCAAAAGATGCTTCCTCTACACAAACAAATTAAACGTTTCTGAGAACTTATCCGCATATCATTCAGATACTTCTGCACTGTTCAAGCAGTAGCTTGTAGGATGCAATTTTATGGTTTTCTGTGGGAATGAGTTGTAGGCCCAAGAGGCCTGGACATCTAGTAGTGCTGTCAGTCCCCCCCTAGGCCCAGCCCTTCCCGGCAGACGGAGTAGAGACACAGCTCCATGGCCGGCTAGGCACTGACGCTGGACAGCTGTAGGGCTGTCAGACAGAGAGCAGAGCACCATGACACTCCAGTTACAACACTAAAATTACACTGCCTACCCCCACCCACCCTGCCTCCCTGTGTCTCCCTGCAGGTTAGTACCCTGCGTCTCCCTGCAGGTTAGTACCCTGCGTCTCCCTGCAAGTTAGTACCCTGCGTCTCCCTGCAGGTAGTACCCTGCGTCTCCCTGCAGGTAGTACCCTGCTTCTCCCTGCAGGTTAGTACCCTGCGTCTCCCAGCAGTTTAGTACCCTGCGTCTCCCAGCAGGTTATTACCCTGTGTCTCCCTGCAGGTTAGTACCCTGTGTCTCCCAGCAGGTTAGTACCCTGTGTCTCCCTGCAGGTTAGTACCCTGTGTCTCCCAGCAGGTTAGTACCCTGTGTCTCCCTGCAGGTTAGTACCCTGTGTCTCCC